>JAGQDJ010000032.1:0-90798 GCA_022885665.1 Triops longicaudatus
CCCCCCCCCGAAATTATTATTTTTTTTTTTTTTGTTCAAGTAAGCTCAGTGGCAGCATCAAGAAAAAAGTTGTCCCCCCGAAAAAATTCCTGGCTGCGCCCCTGGAACTACCTACAATAATACTCCGATTTCTTAACGTTGCCAGAGGATATTTATTTTGCAGTAGCAATTGTGCTTGTGAAGATAGATGGGAGTTGCCTTTTATGCTACTAAGCTGCGCTACAGGTATTGCTGCAGGTACAGTGTTTCGTTGTGAGAATGAGGATACGAAGTTGAGGGATTACCACTTCCACATATCAGTCACCGGATTTTTTAACAGGACAACTTCGATAGAATGGTCAAGCTTTGTCACCAAATACGCTCACCAATAACATAGAAAGTATTTTCCTTTGTGCAGTAAACGCGTTTAAGAAATACGACACGCCTTACAAGAACTAGTGTACGTTACGTATCTGCCGCACTAGAAAAAGTTCACAGGCTTGACCAATAACGCAAATCTGTATTGAAAGTAACTAATCAGTACACATTGCAAACAGTATGTGTAATACGCGATGTTCAAAATCGATATTTCCATGTCAACTTGTTCTATTGCTTACCGGTTACACAGAAGCTATTTCTTCGGGTAAAAAAGTAACAAACTAAAAATTCTAACGATCCAGATACGCGCCAGTAGTTGAAGTACGCAATTGCTCCACTTCAGCATTTCAACATTTCCACTTCAGCTTTAGCTTTCCAACATAAATTGAGAATTGTCACACATTGCTTTAGTGCTTACACCTTAGGCAAGCCAGCAACAATAGAGCTCTCGATACCACAATGGTCTTTACCACGCAAGAGCTTGATGTATCCGTTGTTACCTAGTGTTTCAACACTTAATTAACACACAGCTACTTAAACATACGCAAGAACTCACCCCAGTCAGTGTTCCACGAGTTGGCGATCAACCAATAGGGGGTTCCGTCTTCAACACCCCAGCCAAGAATACGAATAGCGTGGCCACCCAAAGCCTTTCCTTTCACATGCTGGTAAACACCTGCATACAAATGTAACGAAACACAAATTACAATGTACAAACAACAACGGGTGACAACACTCAATCATGCTTCTCCAGAGCTGATTTAGGCTATAGCAACGAAATAACTGAAAAACTTACCAGATTTGTAAAGAAGGAAATCATCGTAAACCGTCAGAGCACCCTCAACGGGTCCGTTGGTCATAATTTCTTTTTGAATGGCTTCGACATTTCCTTTAATGGAATACGAGCTTGCGCCTAACAAAGTAGGAATATAGAAAAACAACAACAACGATGAACAAGATCGGCAATGCAGTAATAATGTAATGGCACGCAATTAAACTGTCAAAATAATACATAGTTTTTCAGTTTGTGTCTACTATTGACCGACATAATGCAAACATAAAGGACAAACTGAAATTTTAACCTTACCGTAATGCAAGTCCTTGTTGTATGGAACGTCATAACCGCTATCACACGTTTTCTTGCATTTGGGAGTTTTGCCACCCTCGGTGCAAGGTGGACGGTCGCCTTGAGTATGGTGTTCACACGCAGCGATTTCATAAGGTTGGCAACCCTGCTCAATAGTAAGGATACGGTTTTTAAGCTAAGATCTCCGAAATCTATTTGTTTACTTGGCTGGAGTTATAATTTCCTCCTGTCACCAGGCCTTTGTGAACCCAGTAACTCCACGCGGCACCGGGAAATCCGCCGTTGCACCCAAAGCCACAAGAATAACAACAGGAAACGAGATTTTCGGCGGAAAGGTGAGCTTGGACTTGACCTTTAGAATGGATGCAGACCCTATCGGACATGGCTTCAACTGCGCCGAAAGCCTGAAAGGATTACGTTGAAAGAAACACAAAAATGCACACACTAATTCAACAAATGACTACACCAACGAAAGTGAAGCTTATAACAATTCCATTGCTATTTAGTATACAATCCATGAAGAAAAAGCACACATAAAAAAAGTTTTTAAAAAAACTTGATACACTAATGTATTATATAATATTTTACCCAGCACGATCCGCAAGATCCTTGATCGCGGATTTCTTGAATTGTAGGGCAATCGGGCCACTGGTCACGAGCATCAAATTCGTCAGGGATAACTTCATTGTCCCCGGGTTGCTCTTGTTTTACGGGGGGCAAGAAAAGGTTGGCTTCAGGATGGACACCCATGAGTCCTTTAATGTATTGCCATGGAGTGTTTTTGTGGAAATTACGTCCGGCCTAAGGACAACACATTTTTAGATTGTCATTCAAAGATTAATACGAAAATACCTTCCATGTTGTATTCAAAGAGTTAATGTGTTCTATAAATTCATTGGACAAAGGATGGGGGTCTATCGAAGCGCCCAAGGCACATCCAATTAACGCACAAAGAACAAAAAGCCTCATCCTGTAACATTTCCAAGAATATAGTTATTTACGTACCGGTTACACCAACAGACATTCAATTCATATTTTAACAAACATGATAGTTTATATGTTAGCTTTGGTACAAAACAAGGACTTGCCTAGCTAACAATACTGAAATCTTCGCCTCAAAGACGCACTTACTTTCGAAACCTATCTAACACGCCAAATGGTTTGTTTGACAACTGAGATAGCGACTGCGCCACAGGTTTCTGTGCTAAGGCGGAGTGAACCTGAAGTGACTCAGCAACAAGGTTTGGTTTGTAAATGCGTTGGATTTTTGACGTTGCCGGTTTGCTCCACCAAGCACCGCCTCTGCGATTCAGAACATACAGGGAACATATAGGCTACCTATCGCTGAAGCGAAAATTAAATTAACCACACAAATTTAAAGCTTCGCACTTACTTTTCGAGGATATACACAAGCAGAGACAACGAATTAATTATATAAAAAAGTTGCATTTTCCAGGTTACGTTGGGAGGAATGGAAAAGAGTTAAAATAGAAATTAAAATATGCACCCGGAAGACTTCGGGAGTCCAAACGAGTTACGTAGGAGTTTGTAAAAACGAAAGCCGGAATTCGGCTACAAATGTTATGTAAAAGCAGATTTATTAATTGAATTCGTACAACTGTTCTCCTGACACACTCGTGTATTGTCATGAGATATGCGGTAAACTCGGGAAACGGGGCTTCCTAATCAAATTTTCCTTCCGCAAAATAAAATTAGTGCGCAGTTCTTTCTTAAAGTGCAATTCGTTTCGCAAGATAGGGCAGGAAGTTGTTTTCCGGAATTAACTGGTGGAAATTCCTAGAATGAGCAAAGCACTGCATCGTTCCTTATCTTTGCGGTTCGGTCATGCGAAGGTATAAAACATTGTGCGAGTTGGTCAGATTCTTAGTTGCAGTGACACTCTAGAAAGTTTCTCAGTCGATAAAACGAATAATTGACGAAAAATGAGATACCTTGTAACACTTCTAGTGTGTCTGTCGCTTACGATTGCGGCTGTCAAAGTTGCTACTGCTGCCCCACGTATTGCGCGGAGTACCACATGTATGAATACGTACTGCCCCCAGGGTCAGTTTTGCAAGATGATGAAAGTCGAGCGCGTAGGTCGCGATCCTCTTTGGTTCCCTTCTTGCAGACCTTATGGTAATTTTGCATCTAGATTTTACAAACGTTTGCCGCTAGTATAATTTCCTTACGACTTTTTAGGGGAAATGTACGGTTAACCAGCGCTCGCAAGTAACTGTGGCTACAAGAACACGTCATTTCCTCAAGCAAATTAATACGGATACTTCTACTTACAATTAACTGGACTGTTGAGTGGAGAAGAGGAGTATCAATTACTTAATCGACACCATGGTTATAATCATTGTAACTATTGATATCCACTTGATTGCTTTAAATGTTCACGCTTCAGGAAAATAAAGCAAACTATACAGTTAACACAAAAATCCTGTGTAACATCCAAGACTCCCTAAGAAAACAATAAAATAATATATTTAGGTACTCTCTTCATAAGAATGGCGTTAATTCACCATGTTAATTGTGCGTCCTTTACCGTTTTTATTTTTCCACTACGCGAATGACAGATTTACTGAATTACCAATTACAGAAATATAGTCACAGAGTTATCTGTTTTAAGAGCTAAAGAAAACCAATAGCGTTGCTGCGACCGAAAGCGACAAGGCACAATAAAATTCACTTTAACGAAGCTCTCGGAAACAAAGAAATTTTAATTATATCCGATGTTCGTTTTACCAGCCGCTTTTTCTGTACTGTACGTTTATATAGCCCGGGACTACGCAACCCGTCTACTCTAACCAACAATTTGTTAAAGAGTTCCCTATACAGAAATTCTAGAGTGGTTTCAAAGTGAATAACGATTCTTGTGCGGGAAACGGATTTGTAATGCCTGGCATGAACGTATGCATTTTGATGCTTTTTTTAAATATATCGTGCGACAGTACTGGAAGCTTTGGCCTGCTTCGTTATGAAAAAGAACAGATTAATCGCTGTGTGTTATTTGACAAAGCGATGCAACGATTGCGATGAATGCAGCGTATCCAATTTTAAATTTTCTGGATTTCGACTACTCATGGTGTTTTATGCTTATAATGACTCGTATACAATATTTGATTTTTGTGTCGTTTAACAGTTGCTAATATCAATAAACTCACTTCGCTATTTTTGATAGTTGTGCACATAGGCGTCGGAAGTGGTGTGGCAGGTATGGCAAATGCCATACCAAAGAAAACTTTGGTAGGGCAAACATATGGTTTTGCCCTACCAAAAGTGTGTCAAAGCACCCGACTCTCCCCTTCACCTTTTGCCTTTGCCATACCAATCCTGAAGTGCTTCCGACGCCGCTGGTTGCGCAGTTTCTTTACGCAGTCGAGAAGAGCTTTTGCTATCCGTCCCTTTCCTTCAACGCGAAGGAAGGCAAAGCAACCAAGTCGGATGTCACCAACCGGCGACGGACTTCGATATTGCACTGGGACATATATGCTCTTCAACACATGTATTAATTATTTGAAGGCTGAGCTAAGCGTCGGGGAAGTCATTCTTTATTCGACACTCAAGCAATCTGTCGTATAACCAAAGCTTAAAGGATTTAAATTTTCTACAAATCCTGAGTAAGTTGAAACCGCCTTCAACCCGCACTGGCTGTTCATCCCGAACAGGGAAAATAGACCAAGATAACGGCTTCTCACAATAATATTTACTTCATGGGCGGGACAGCTTGGGATGTTCCCTAAGCGTTTTATCTATTTATTTTGTAAAAGATGTTGCTTTACAGCCACACTTTTGCTTATAATATTCGTTTCGGCCCTAATTCTATACCAATACACTGCCTTAACTCATCTGCTGCCCCAATCGTCTAGTCGTGCTAACTCGAAGACAAATACTAACTTTACTGCCAAACAAGTTACCAGAGATTTGTATTTACCATTGCCTGATTCTGTGAAAGAATTTCCGAACAGACAAGTCCACGTCTTTTACTATCCTTGGTATGGCAGTCCCGAGTTTGACGGTACCTGGCTTCATTGGAACCACAGGTACTTGCCTAATTGGGACCGCAACGACAAGAAAAGCTACCCGACAGGCTCTCATGTACCACCTGAAGACATCGGAGCTAACTATTACCCTTCTTTGGGCTGCTACAGTTCTCAGGATCCGACTGTACTGGAAACGCATATGAAATGGCTGCGCGAGGCAGATATAGGTTCGTAAAACCATGAGCAAAGCACAATAGCGCTTAATGAAAGAAAATGAGAGAACTTAAAAACAATGTATACGGAAGCACTAATTTTCATGTTACATAGGTGTAGCTGTGGTATCGTGGTACCCACCTCATCTAGCTGATCGCGAAGGGAAATCACTCGACCTTGTCCTACCAGCAATTCTCAATGCCGCCGAAAAATTTGGTATCAAAATAGCACTCCATATGGAACCTTACGAGAACCGATCTCCTCAGACGCTAAGGAAAGATCTGGAGTACATCACTGCGACTTACAACTCACATCCCGCCTTTCACAAAATGTACCATCGGAACAAACTTTTACCAGTTTATTACGTCTACGATTCTTACACAACTTCCGCGAATAGTTGGCGCGAATTACTAGTCTGGAACAAAACTGTGAGCGTGAGAGGAACTGCCTACGATGGAGTATTTCTGGGATTGTTGGTTGAACTTCGTCACAGGTAAGCTCCCTAATTTTCATAGAAGTCTCATTCATGTCTAAGCCGTCTAAGGTAATGCTGTGCGTTATTGTCACTGATTCTTACGTCCACTACTATTAGTTGTTATGCTTCCAAAATAGTAGTCTGCTACCTTATTATAAACTTTACGTTGTGTTGTACGAGTAGAATTCTAGCTTAGGTGTCGATATGTGAAAGCCAAGACCTGCATAAAAAATACTTGCTGAGGCTTGAGCAACATTAGTTACATTTCGCGAATAGTGTGCTAAGTTAATTACAGTTTTGATAATTTTGTTAGGGATGACATAAAACACGGTGGCTTCGATGGTTTTTATACTTATTTCGCTGCCAATGACTTCACGTACGGCAGTACGTGGAAAAACTGGAAGTCTTTGTCAAGTTTTGCTACCAAGAACCACCTGATGTTTGTGCCCTCCGTCGGCCCCGGTTATGTGGATACAGACATACGTCCGTGGAATGCAAAAACAACTCGCACTCGACGTAACGGCCAATACTATCGTACGTCGTGGTCAGCCGCTCTAGCAACTTTACCCAGGGTGATAAGTATAACGTCTTTCAATGAGTGGCATGAAGGTACACAAATTGAGCCTGCCATTCCTAAAAATGCTCTTAACCGGACGTACTTGAGCTACGCACCCAAGCAACCTGAATTTTATCTGGAGCTTACGCGACAGTACGTTGAGGAATTTCGCCTTCAAAGTCAGAATTTAGCACGAAAGAACTAAAGAAGTAACATTGCATATAATACTTTTTATTGCAAACAAAATAACCATAAAACCAAAGTGTTAAATAAAGATATATCCATTACTGGATAATTTTTTTCCGCTTTTCTGGTTTCACTTCACCACAAGGACACTCCTAACTTCCATGATAAAGGCATCAAAATTATCACGGAATTTCATACGATTACTGCGATCAGCTGTCAAACCAACGTCTCGCGTAAGCGAGTTGAAAGCGAGTACTAACCGCTTGGCGCACTCGACATCTTCTTGGGAAGCCAATAAAGATTCTACTAGACTTTGGTACTCTTTCTGGTACGCGCAAACCAAAGCGTACAAGGCACCACTACTCGTATTCAGTACATCGGAATTAATCTGCTGCGATAAGATCATATCCAGCACCATCTGCAAGACACACACATCGAGTTCACATATCGTGATTTTTTTTTTTAACACAGGAGATAAGGGATTAGTTTACCTTTAGGAAGGGTTTCATGGCCTCGTGGATAGGCGATCCTTGCAAACTGTTCTTCACCAGAGTACTCGCCAATACTTGTAAGAAATCAAAACTCAGCGTTGCGATGTCCGGTCCGAAGGAAGTTAAGCCCAGCTGGACGGAGCCGAACAAGTCGCCGAGCATTTTTGGTGGCAGAGAAATAATCTGTAAGATAATGGAGCAGAACTTTAATAACTATGGAGTTATAATACTAATATCAATATGAATAAACTATGCATTCCGATGCATTCCATCGTCCAGTTTTCTTAGTTTTCGAGGGGGTCTCATACAATAACTTTAAAATACGGGAAGCTAAAAGTTCACTTAATTTTCTAAATATTAGTTGGAAAATGGGTGTCCAGAAGCAACACTGATTTACGTTAGTTATTGCTAGATCTAATTCACCTTTCTTGTGACAACGCACTCCAGACTACCAACTGTTAACAACAGTGGCTACAGGTTTACAAAACATGTTTACCTTTTCGGGACAGATTTCGCAAGCAAAGGTGATTAGTTTGAAGTAATGATTGCAAAGCTGCGGGAATCGTAGCAATTCTGCGTTCATCAGTGGCAAAATGAGATTCAAGCCATGTAAACAGACTTCAGCAGCTGAAACTGGATTGTTACTTGCTGGCATGCTTTCTGCAAAAAAATCAAGGAATGGAATTAACGAAACGTCCCTCGTCGCTAATGTGAAATGTTCGAAGCCTAATTTTACCGACTGGACTGAGATCAATTATATCTTTTGAAAGCAGATTCATCAGTAATTCCATAAGTAGAATCAAATCTTTGAAGGCTTCTTCTTCTGCCGTAACCTCAGGCGTGATTCTTCCCGCTGCATGTTGGGCGTAAGTGCGGACAGCTTGCAAGGAAAAGTCGTACACGCACTGACTGTCCGACTAAACCAAAACAAATTATTAGTAAAACAAATAAGCACCTAAGTATACTATATGCTTTTTCTTAGCAAAAGATTAGGGAAAAATATGTAAAGGAAGAAAATCTGTGCTAACCTGTGGCAAGAAGATAAGCATTTGACGAGCCAAAATCGTGAAGAATTCGAGCACGAGTTCGATAACCACAGGATAGTTGTAGCAGACATCCAAAATACGTATGATGTCAGGGAAGAGCATCTTAATCTGAGGAAACAGAACACCAACTGTCGCTAACTGAGAACCTCGCACAATTCCTGCAAATCATGAATATCAAAAAGCCGCTCTTTCTATTACTCACACGTACCAATGAGAGCTTCTAATGACTGTGTTATGTAAGCTCGTGTATCTTCTTGATGCGCGGTTCGGAGGAAAGTGTCCGACCGAACAATACCCACTAGCCTTTCCTGGATGGGGTGTAATACCTAATAAATTTTTTTCTCAAAAGCAGTTTCGCAATTTTTACACAAAACAAACCTGATTCCAGAAATAACTTGGATCTCCAACTAATTTCGCGTGCTGGGTGTCTAAAGCGCCCGCTCCGGCGACAGTTAACGCTTGGAAAAACTTCTGTCTAGCTGCACCGGATAGTTGAGTTAATTCGTTGCTGGATTGGAGCCTTACCAGCGACCAGAACGCTCCACTACCGACCACCGTGGCTTGCCTGCAACCAAGTACAAGGCCTTTATTTTCATATAAATGATACAGTCAACTTACTTTTCACGAGTGTCGAGCAGTGTCATAAAGAGATTTAGGGTTTCCATGACTAATGTTTGTTCCGCGTTCTGGGTTCTAAGGTTCGACTCAATTTTGTTTAGCAAAAACCCTATTAGCCAACCTGCTCCTTCAGAATCACGTCCAAATGCAGCGCATATAGAAGGACTGATCTAAAATGCGAAAAAAAGAAAACAAATAAAAATGTTTAAAAATATAATGCAGAAAAAAGCAACAACAATGAAGACATTTCGAAAAATGTTAACTATGATGTACCTCGCTGTAATTGCTCTCATTAGGCATTAAGTACGTAGCTGCAAAACGATGCAAACACCAAACCAAACTAGTGCCCAGTTCAGGGCTTAGCATTAACCCCATTCCCGCGTCTGCAGCGTGCCGTTCAACTTCACATAACCGTAATATGGCTGCTACCAACCTAATCAAACTACATTTTAACTTCAGGTTTCCTGACCACGTTTTACACTCTGAAAACACTATAAGCTATTATAAACGATGTGCATCACATGCGTTAGGAAGGACAAGTAATAGAAAATATGGGCTTTTGCTAATCTTAAACAAGCTTAAACAAAGAAACTTACCGAAGCAAGTCACAAACAACTCCTTCACAATTCTCAGAGGGAGGGTTACCGGGCGAAGCTAGTAACTGCAAGCTCAAATCCAAGCGGACGGTTGCGGACTGGTGTAAACTATGTTTAAGTAATTCCTGGGGAATCAGAGCCGTTTCACCATCACTGTCCAATGCCAGAACATTTCCTAAATGAAGTATTTAGTTACTTCGAGTGGATAAAGCTATAATTTGTGCAAAAACAAACCCGCAATCAATAGCAGCCAATGCAGGTCTTCAAACAAAACACTGAGATGATGATGGTCAGCTATGCTCAATGACTGACTGTGGATCTTCTGTAATTGAGCGCTAAACTGAGATGTTCTGGACTCGAGGAGCTTTGCTAGCATAGGTAAACTGTGTTGTGGTATCTAGAATACGGAGAAAGAAATGGTAAAGAAAAACAAGGACAAGTAATTTTCATGGAAACTTACGAAACGTCCAAATGAGCCGACTGTGCTCAGCTGGTCTTTAAAGCGCGTTCTATCATCTTCCTCCGTTTCTTCAATTTCCACTTCGCTATCGTCTTCTCCTGTCTGTTAAATAAATAAAAAACAAACAATAAAAATATGAAAAATTCAATAAAATAACAAAATAAATATAAATAATTTAATAGAAAACAGCCGGACAATAGGATGATCCAAATTGTAGTTTCATAAATAAAAAAATGCAAAGAAGCATAAACATATCTGTGAAAGGTAAAATAAAATACAATAAAAACAACGACAACAGTAATGCTTTGTTAATGAAGCTTTTAGATTCTTACTTCACGACCCCGTATTCCTTCAGGCGGACTTAATTTACAACGGAGGTACGTATCAAACACTTGTATCCGCGATTCCTGAGGAACAATATTTGGCTCGGGAGCGAGGCAATCCCAGGCTACAAGGAAATTATCGAATGCCTCCATAAACATTTGGTCGTCATCACCCATCTAAAGAAGGAGTATATTTAAATGTCTCAGCTTGGCCAATGACAGGTATAATTTAATAACTCGACGGGCGTACCGCGTCTTGGCGCATGGCTTGTTGAGCGGTCCAGCATGTCAACCGCGTGAAATGGGCGACAAAATGCTGCAATGTGTCGGCTGGCAAAAGTGCCAGAATATCAGCTGGGAAGAAAAGTACCAGCTTTCTGAATAAGGAAGACACACCCAACGCTTCTTGTTCACTAAGTTGCGTGCTGTTGGACCGTACAGAAAAGATTAATATTGAAAATTACTTTTGTGTAGTTTATCTAATTTTAATCTGTTTTTCTGTTTACCTGTTGAGGAAATCAAGAAGATGAATAATGTAATTGCTGACGTAAGAAAAACGTGTTTCACGGTTTTGCACCACAGTTCCGTTCAAGGAAGCAAGCTGGATGAGGCAGTTTAAGTTGTGGTGACATAAATCGGGCAAATGACGAACTTTCAAATGCATCTGTTGAAACACATTTAATGAGTCGTTCACCACTATAAAGTCAATACCAAAATCTGGGATATTAACTTACTCTGAAGAACAGTTGCACTACGGCGGGATTAAGCAACGTTTCACGCCATTGAGGCCCTGGTCGTAAAGAAGGGTTTTGGTCTGATTCAAAAACGCCTATTAACCGTTTCGGCAGTGTATATAACAGTTAAGGTGAAACTCTTTTCATCGGGCAGTAACACACAAATTTGTAAAATTGATCAGGCGTTAAATTGTTTACTACTATGTCCTCAGAAATGCACATGTTGTTAAAGTACAAGTGCATAAGATGATAACGCTAAATAGACCGTCTGTGAAAGAATAAATTGGAAGAAGTAGACGAGAATAGATAATTTCTATCAAGACAATTTAAATAGAGCCCAAAGGTATGATGACAGGAGAATATCGTATGCATTTAGTGTAAAAGGATATAATTTGTAAGTGGTGCAAAGCTCCAGCTCAGGACGGTTTCTGCTATGGCTAACAATCGGCTCAAGATGAGGCATGATTCCCGAGAAAGAGGAGCTTGCAAATGGTTAAGCAAACTGCCTAGAGCTTCTAAAACAAACTCGAAAATTCTACGCAGGTCTGTCATCTGAAAAATAAATCATCCATTTTATAATAAATAATACTGAAAAAAATTAAGTTCTTAAACAGTTCTAGCAGTGATCGATGTTTGAAACTAGAATACTAAGTACTCACTTCAAATTGCTTCTTGGCTTTGTAATGTACTTCCCACCTAAGACCAATATCGGAAGATTTCACAGTAGTGGCGTATTCTTGCATTATGGCAGCTATAACACTGCAGCCCACCATTTGCTGACATTGTTAAAAACTGTCTTATTAACCTCTCTTGCTAAAATGACATACAAGATTCGTTCTTACATAGCTACTGTCGCCGCCCATAACAAGTTGTTGCACTTCTGTTAAAATGTGACCCCGGTCAAGACCCAAATCTTCCACACTGCCACGTTTAACCATAATGGCAACTACCTGTAACCAAACTTCGGCATAAAACTCTATTTTTTTTATTTAAAGTACAGAGAAACCTGAAGAATTCGTTCCCTAACGAATGCTGAAAGTTGAGGACGATCCACTACATACTGCAGTAAATAAGTTCGTAGATTTTGCCTAGTTTCACCAGACAAGGTTTTCCATTCCCGAATCAAAGCATCTTTTAACAAAGTGGCGGATTCGAATAAAACCAAATCAACGCGAGAATTATCTATAAAAAAAATCATACAATATTTACATTCCCGTAGGTCTGGCGACACTTTTTCAATTCAATTCACCGAAAATATGACGACAAGCATTGAACGGTGATTTCATTTTACGGAAATCCATAAAAGCCTGTTCAGCGGCTTGTCTTTGGGTATGTGTAACATTTTGGGGTGCAGCCTAATAAAGAATGTTACAATTAAATTAGGGACGTGAATATGAATTACTAGTAAGATTCTAGCAGCAGCTTCCAATTCTAGAATTCCTTGGTCCATTTTTTTGGCTTTATTGAAGCTCTCGTTTCAAACGCAGAACGCAACCACGATAATATTAACCATACCCAACCAAAACACCATGCCTCCTACGTTGCCCTCTGGGTTTAAAGAATGCATGTTCAACGCGCAATGAGGTATCTAATTCCCACTAGGCTCTAGTTTTCCATTTCATTGGCTGACGAAAGAAGGGTCGAAAGAGGGTATAAATGGACAGAGAAGGCTCGTAAAGCCTTTCTTCTTAGAATCATGCGAGTTGGCGGCTTGCTTCCAAGGAAAATGCACCCAAAACTTGACAAGTTTTTGGTCAACGTTGATACATCCATACACAAGGGGGCTTTGATAAAGCATAGCGTAGCCGAGAGGCGATTCTAGATCTTTACAACTCGAGTCACGTGTTGCCATTTCTAGGCATCGTTTACTCGAGATAAGAAGTACTTACAACTAATTCTTGCAATCTTACCTGTCTAATTCGTCCGCAATGCCAGTTCAAGCTGTGTGTGTTCTTTTGGGAGATGAGGTCAAAGGTGTCGTGAAATTTGAACAAGAGGTAATGAATCGTATTATGTTTATATTTTCTGTTATGAGATGCGAAACCGTTTGACATTCCGAACAGGCGGAAGGCAAACCAGTGCGATTGACTGGGGAAATCAAGGGCTTGCTTCCTGGAGAACATGGATTCCACGTTCATGAATTTGGAGATTATACCAATGGTAAGATTGTAAAAGTGTTAAATTGACACAAAGGGTTATGAGTAATGTATGATTATGTTACTTATGTTAATTTGTTAAGGTAGTTGCTTATACATTCTTGTTTGTAGGTTGCATGTCGGCTGGGCCACATTTTAATCCCGCAGACGTTGATCATGGAGCCCCAGAAGATGAAATTCGCCATGTAGGAGACTTGGGCAATGTCGTTGCCGACGATCAAGGTGTCGCCAAAGTGGACAAAACGGATAATATGATCCAATTATCGGGTCCCAACAGCGTCATTGGACGTAGCCTCGTCGTAAGTATTGAATTTGTATTTGGAATCTTCAACTTTCGCGCCCTATAATTTTACCTCCATAATACGACTACTAAATACCTGGTAAGCTCCTAGTTTCATTTACACTTGATAGCCCTCTAGGATCACTATGCAAGATTCACTCGTGGGCAAAACACGGATATCTAATTTTCTATTAAGTTTACGAAGTATGTTAACTAATACAATGAAATGTATTAGGGAGTGTTAAATAATACAATAGAAGCATTCAAGAAAGCCTGGACGCACTTAAAGGATGGTTGCACATGCAAAAGATTAGTCGTTTAGGCCGTTCGTAGCTGGTTCATGAAATTAGCTGTAGTAAAAAGTTGCAAATGGAGAAAGGAAAACTTGTCACTACAGAGTAGTACTTCGGTGTAGTATGAAAAGGAGAGAAAGCTTACGTTCAGTTTCAAGACGTGAACGAGCATGTGTTTACTTAAGTTTTAGTGTGTACGATAACGACCTTCTTTAGTGAATTTTGTAGATCTACGATAGGAATACCTCCCACGCAGACCAGTAAAACTGGGGACAAAAAATTACTAGGATTATCGCAGTGGTGTACGTAGGATTTTGGTTCGTTAGGGGACTTTTTATTTTTTTTCTATTTTTTTTTTACATTTGAGATTTGGTTACTTTTACTATTAAAAAATAATAAAATATTTCAGTGAAATGGGGGGTTGAACGCCTTGTTACCCTGGGTGCAGCGGTGAGTTATCCACTTAGGGAAAATGACGTAAAAAATATCTCGATATAACGCACACCCACGCACACGCTGCTACATTATTTGATTGGAAATTTGTTGGGTATTAACGATTATATGTAATTGCCAGTATTGGAGTAAATAGTTTTCACTTCGCCGGGATTTGTGGACTTGCAAACAATAGTCTATTGGTTGTTATAACCGTTACGTTATAACAAGATTTAATTGTGTACGTTTTGTGCGTAAAGACAAAAAGTTGCAATTTTTATTTTCATTTTGATATTTTTATCTGATGTAACATTCGTGTGTGCCTTCTCTTTAAGAATCCAGTTGCATAAACGTGTTGTATTGTGCGTAGGTTCATGCTGATCCCGATGACATGGGCAAAGGCGGTAAACCGCAGAGCAAGATTACTGGTGATGCTGGTGCTCGCGTGGCCTGTGGTATCATTGGTATTGGCCAATGAAGCCAGAAGTTTCCTCTCCTTAGCCAGCTATAAGCTTTTACGGTGTTAAGGAAACTAGGAATTTTTCATAAGAAAAGAAATGTTGGCACATTACTTTGTTTATTATTCTTGTTCGTCCCACTGCGGTGATGCCTCATAAGTGCTTCGCCACAAAGATCAATACAG
Source organism: Triops longicaudatus (assembly GCA_022885665.1). Classification (NCBI taxonomy): domain Eukaryota; kingdom Metazoa; phylum Arthropoda; class Branchiopoda; order Notostraca; family Triopsidae; genus Triops; species Triops longicaudatus. The sequence goes on from JAGQDJ010000032.1 coordinate 14,936, forward strand.
CATATATAAATTCAAATATCGTGTCAGTTACGAGCAGCTGGTACAATATGGGATAATTGGTCCTTGCCAATGATCTCAGTCCGGACAACGGGTTTAAATCCATCACCGTCAGCACAGTAGACGACACTTCGTCGGATTCCATCTTCCCCATCGAAGTGAAATTGGCCCGTTTTGCTGAAATCGTCGTAACCTTTTTCAGCAAACGCGTGCCAAGGCGCTTCGTAAGCGAATTCATAGACAATCAACCCATTCGTACACTCCGATTTGGAAACGGTCTTTGGAGACTCGGTGGGAGAGGTGACAAGTCTGATAAAAGGTGCAGTCGTAGTGGGCGGGGCTGTCGGCGGCAAAGACTGCGGAGTAGTTTGCTGTATGGGTGCAACTGTGGCGACAGGTGTGGTTGGAATCACGACAGGTGTAGTGTTGTCGACATTACGCAAATTCTTGGGACCGGTAGGTGGCTCAGCTGGTTTGGGAAAAGTATTGAAGTCCAATTGGATCTTGTTGAAAGGACGCGGAGTCGCTCGCTTAGGGGGCACATAGGGTGGCACGGACGGAATAGGCTTTCCTAAAAGTATATTATCAAGTTATCAATGTAGGTAATCCAATCTAATGTTATAATTAGTTCAAATTTGGACAATGACTTCAGCCTACTTCATCAACGCATATGCTTTTGAATGAGCAGGGTTACTCAGTAACTAGCGCAATAATAATAATAAATGATCACATTGTAAGGTTGTCGGAATTTTCTTTCTAACGTAAAGATAAAACAATAACGAGTGCACAATACAGCACGATTTCCACCTCAACTAGTAGCGTACTATTCACAGATAAATTTACTTACGTGGTCCAATTTTCTTCCTACCGGTGACTTGGAATTTACCATTTTCGTCGGTAGCGAAGGAAAGCACGTAGTAGTAGCCATCCGCTGTGGCGAATCCATATTCACCCGTTATGATTCCATTTTCGTCTACATTAAAACATTTCGCAAATAATATGCAGTGAGCTGTAAATCGATTTTTCTCGACTACTACCCTTCTTCTCTTGTCTATGCTGCGTATCGCCAAGTTTTAACGCGAACTCGTACGGAGTTTTATCCAATGTCGGCGCCGCCAATGAGCTGCCGATTTCCAACAAGAGTACAGCCAGTACCTAAAGAGCAAGTTTTCGCGAAGGCAAGATAAGACTATTTATCACCTCTACGTTTCTAAACTACTCAAGTCTAAAAGGAGTTTGCACACTTTCACTTACGCGATTCACAAAAGCCTTTATGCAAATTAGATATTCGTCATGCACTCATCGAACTTACTGCCCATAAGTGAAACGATAGCGAAAGTAGCTTACCGAACGTTCCGAACCCAGGAGTTAGACTACAAGTTCTTTCTTAACTAAACTTAACTGTGCACCTATATTTTTCAGAATATTAACAGACATTTCCAGTACGCGAGCTGGTATTCTGGATCCCACGGAAAGATTTATTTTCCTGTATTCTAGTTACTTTACGACCTAAAAGGCACTCGAAGACTATAGAAGCATGTGTAGTACATCGCCCGTTAAGCGATGTAGTATGTCTAAAAACTGCACACAACGTTAAAGTAACTTACCGTACGGAGCTTCATGATGGATGCGTCCTAATGGTGAACTCAGAAGACGTTCGACCGGTGATGGCAAATCTGTAAAGTTGTTCTTGTTCGACGAAGCTTATCACAATCCGAATCGCGTCTGCCGCTGAGAAACTGCAACCTCGCTGTTTTTATCCTTATGGATTTCATATATTCCCTTAGGCCCAAATCTGGCTTTGAATCCTCTCCCAAAATGTTGTCATGCTGATAGAACCACTTGGCAAGATTTTCATCTTCGCCGGTTGGCTCTACACACACCGTGTTTCCATAATATATATCCTGCCCAAGGACTGCCTTTCGTTTCTCCGTACATACGCCATAAAATGTCCGAGTCTTCACTTGCTCACAAGAGAAGCCACACGCACTTAGATCCCGATCATTAATTCAAGAAAGAGAAAGGCTTTCCAATATCTCTTGCCCTTGACTTTGCTAGTAGATATCATGAGTGTATCAACGCTGATCCACCCTTTTCATGATGCTTTATTAACCTCCTGTTGCATGCCGAGACGAAGTTTCGTAAATTGCTCAAAGAAGAGGCCCTCACGTCAACGTTGACAACCAAAGAAGCTCGCTCATCTGAAGACCACGGCAAGTAATTGCTTTTGCTCTTCCTTGACTATTGTATATGTCCCGAAACTACCCAGAATTGATCATTTTAACCTGCCATGGAATGACAACCTGCCCGGATGAGGTTTCACTGCTTCCGCGTGGGTCGTGATCTAAAGCTATAATAACATCCAAGCGACAATGTTTTTCTTCTGTCGCGCCACAGGTGGACCTCATTTATTTGTAAATAAGAGATACAACGCGATGAACCTTACTTTCCAACACGGTTCAAACTTTTGGAAACATCGAAAGGTGCGCTAGTAACAAGTTCTCTAGCCCGTTGAGGTTAAGGGGTCTAGGCTACTTTTTTATGAAGAAATCTTCGTGGAAAGAAAGCGAAAAGGGGCCAAGGTGCGTAGGAGTCTTCTCCAGACGAGACTAGACATCCCCCAAAACTCGCACTTGACTAAATAAAAACGACAGTATTGGAAAACAAGCACCGTTTGCTTGTTTATCGCCACTGGACAATGCCAATTCCAAAATAATGCAGATTCCCTTAAGTTTCAACTCACGAACGAACGTGAAAGTTGCTTGCATAAAGCCACCTTGCCATATTAAGTAAACACTGCTTTACTTATTTCCTCCTACTCGATTAGATTCACTTTCTTTGCGCAACAATAGTGACAAGGAAAGTACCTTGGTTGAGGAAACCCCGAAGTCGGAAGGAAATACTTTCATTGTCATTAACAGGAAAACACACAAGGAATTTTTACCAGTGATAATCATATAAAAACCAGTCTCCCAAAGATATCAGCATCAATTCACCGCTTACCGTACTGCAGTAGTAACAAGCTCGCACAGTTCGAAAATGTTGGTGATTTATGTGCTCGCAAGTATAGCTTTGGTCTACGGTAAACCGCAAACCAGTTCTGTTACTACAGCAGCATTGAACAATCCCCTCCTAAGCCAAAATTTACTTCAAACCAATCCTTTGTCCGGTTCTCTATTTTCCAATAACTTGTACAGCAGCAGTCTACTTGGCAATGGGTTCAATACCGGACTATTCTCGAATTCCATGTACAATCCTTCTATGGGATACTTGGGAAATGGTTTGAATAGCGGTTACGGAATGAACAGTCTCTACGGCAATTCGTTACTTGGTAAGGCTAATGAAAGTTTTTTTTTTTTAGTTTAATTCGATATTATTTCTTATCTTATATTTTAATTATTTCAAATAATAGGTAACGGTATGTACGGCATGAATCCCAACTTGCTAATGGGTGCTAATGGACTGAACCCGCTTAGCTCATCAGCGAATCTGAATCTTCTTTCAAGTGGTTTGACAAGCAATAGTTTGCTGAACCGTGGGCAGCTACTGGGGTAAGATACGTGTGATTATTTTCATCAAACCCTTTTACTAATTTCAGTACTTATCTGACAGACTTTCCGGAATCGGCATGAACGGATTGGGATCTTACAATTCGGGCCTCGGAACGCTATCACCGTATAATGGATTAAATGGAATGTATGGCTTGAACGGACTCAGCGGATTTAATGGATTGAGTGGCTTCGGCACTGGTTTTGATGGCTTGTCCAACTTCGGTTACAACGGTTTGATGGGGTAATTACGCTGCGACTTGTAATGCTGAATCCTTTTTTGCTTAACAACCTCTTGTTTCACGCAAAATAGGTCCGGTTTAAATATGGGACCTTTCGGAGGTTCCGGCTTCAACACTATGAGTTTAGGTAGGTAAACACTTCGAAGTCTGTGAAACCTGAAAGCTTGTAACAACCTGGTCTCAAGTGAAACAACTCCATTGCTTACATTTTCGTGTATCCGAACTCCGCATTCAATGTACCACGCCAACTCGAATTTAGTGAATTGCATTACATAGGGACTGCATCGTAAAAATTCAAATACTGCTCTTACTTTATTTACCTTATATTTTTCGACTGCGTTCATGACCAAAGAAACTGAAAAAAGTATTTATGTGGGTTAACAGGAACGCGAATGTCCAGCCTGGTGAACAATGTGCAGAATTTCGGTCCTGAACTCAATGCTTATGGCTCTCTTTATGGTTTACTGTCGCCTGTCAGCATGTACAATAGGTAGGGATTTAGTCAAAGCTAAGACAATCGGAGGTTATCTAATTAAGTATTAGCAATAGCCAAGCGAATAAGGTGGACAATCCGATCGACTTGGGAGACGCAATCGTCAACCGAGTTAAAGCCATTGTAGCCGAGAAATCTAGAGCTGTCCCTTCGCAAGAAACAGAAGTAATGCGTACCAACAGAATACGATTAGACTGATCTAAAAACGTAGCAAAGTTCCTTAACTATGTGAACCACCCAACTTTAAAACGCATTAACTAGCTTCAATGTTCTCATTGCAAAGCAAGTGTAGGGGCAAAATACGGGTGACTGAAATGACAATAAATTCTCTCCATTTTACGTTCTTTACTCGTCAAGTGTTTGCAGCGTAAAAGAGAACGACTTCCACGCAAATCTCCGTTTGAAGACAGGAAATCTAACAGGAAACGCGCCACAAAAGCAAAAATATTTTTTTAAAGCACTTGGAAACCGTAAACAAGTTTTCCTTATGAAATTTATTGATTTATGTGAAGAATGACTCATTTTGTTTTAAGTAGCATCTCGACATAGCCTCGGGTGGGGACAGCTTTATAGTTCCAGACTCGGTATACCAGCCACTTTCTCTGTATACTTGACGTGGGTACAGAAAACGCAATTTTCAGTTCAGCTCGTGCGTACAGTTGCCTTAGTGGCAAACACGTCATCAAACGTCTTTTAAATGTATTCTATACGTGTCATATACGTATATCGACATCTAAACATCTTGCAGATCAGCGGTTCTCAAACTATGGGCCGCCACCTATTTGGGAATAGGCCGCGTGACAGACCGGAATGGCAAGGTAGTATGTAGTTAAAGCAGCTTTCTACCAAAAGCATCACCTTCTTAGCTTGTCTACGATAAGGCAGCCTGGAATGGTTTTGCGTTTCTTTTCAACCGCTCGAACGGTGGACTGCAGAAAGAAATTTGTACCTAAAAGTGGTCCATGTCCCACAAAATTTTGGGACCGCTGTTATAGTTGTCGTATAGACGTTCTTGTGGTGCTTGGGTGGATCTGTACCCAGCGGGAATTAACTTTTAGGGTGGACATTTTCTGATTGGCTACTGAATGAATCGGGGGAATACTATATGATTCCCATAAAGCACGGCCGCAACAAAGCGTCTTACGTTAACGGCATGGCACTGTATAATACAGTGACGCTGCGGAACAGGAGCGTTCTAAAGAGCCACAAGAGGGACACATTCGCCCCGCGTCCTTACACAGGCTGGGACCTCGCGACCCCCAGACCAAAATGGGCTTTTTCGTTATAAACAGGCTTAAATTTTAGCAAGACTTTAAAGAACCAATTAGTGAGTAATATAGTACTCTCAGGGATAACGTTATCCTGTTAAAACTGATCTACGCGAGAAATGACGTGTTTCGCGACTGCTCTGTTCAACATAAAGTCAAAACCATAAGACCTTACGGACGACATAAAAAACTGTATTCGAATTGCGCACTTCAAGATCGACGAATAAGAAATACTCCGCCTAGCTGTTCATTACATTTTGTATCAAGGTGATATTGTCCCCTTTCAGCATGATTCGACCTATTTTCGAATACATTTTAAGTAAGTTTTAAAGAACTTGAGATTATATTTATAATACTTACCAATCTGCTTCCTGTTCTTGGATTTAAGATGAACTTCTTCGGCTTCATCTAGGACAATGTTCATGTATTCGTCAAACCCAATAATATGGCCTTCAATGCGCATGTTTACGTTCTCATACAGCCAGATTTGGACACGAGATCTGTTTTGAAGATATCTGAAAATCAAGTTCTATAGCGTAGTTAAGGTCTTAACAATCTGAATTAAATGCGTGTGATAATAATAAAATGAAATATCATCAATGCTAAAGTGTTCGAAATCAAATTATTCCAAGCATTTCTTTGGTTTGCCGTGTGAAAAGGATACGATAGGTTGGACCATAACCTTCTGGATCTTGGGACCTTTATTAAAAGCCATCTTTGTGGTTTAAGTTTGTCACAAAACTATTAACGATATACGCAGAAAAAACGAACAACACGCCTGGCAGGTCAAGCGCAAAAGCCGCTTCTCCCAAAACAAAGAAGAGAAATTTGGCCGTAGATGGCAAAGAGTAAACTTGTAACCCAAGCGCCTCAGAGCCACCTGTGTAATACAGGCTAATGAACTGCTACCTCACCGATGCCAAACCAAAACTTCGTTTAAAATTCCTGTACAGTTTCAGTAATACAATTTAAGAGTTGCGGAAACAAAATGCTTCGCGTAAAATTTATCACAGATCCTTCATATTAGACAAATGGCGAGTTGTAATTCCTCTGCAAATCAAATCCCTCCTTAATACACGCAATCTTTGAGCATGCATTCGACATTTGCCATCTTTGGAAGCGCATTTCAATGGTGCTATAAAAAATTCCATTCTTGACCCACATATCCAGTTATATTCTTATAACGTTGGGCATCATTATTTGCCAACCCCATCCATTTACCTCGTTGATGGCGCCATTACCGTACGTTCCCTTAGCGAGTTCGTTTCATTCATACCGTAGCTCCGGCATTGACTTTTAACTTGGCATGTGCAAAACTATCGTTGAAAATTGTAGTTAAGCTTTTAGCGTATTATTCTGAAATGTATGAGTTATTTATAAAATAATAATTTTGTAATGAATGCAGTAATAAAAAGCCCTTTGGTAATGAAAAAGATCGCACAGTGGGCTTTATGTTTTATTTAAGCATGAGATTACTTTGCAATTCCGGATTAGAATTGGTTTTGCATGGCAAAATATTTATTAATTCATCACAATGATAGATTGGTATCGGTTAAAATGTTAACGTTAACATGACTGTAGACACATGCTACTTGCGGCACTATTCCCTTACGTCCCCACCATCTCATTAGAAATTGCGTGACATTTTTGCCAATAATGTATTACATCAGCTTAAAATAAAAAGAAACAAATATGAAGTACTGATGACTAAGTAACATCACCATTCAGTTCTTACAAATTGCAAATTCGGATTGTAGTTTAAACTGGTTGTCAATCGGGATACAGCTTATATTTGGATACTTCGCGCTATCTTTTTTTTTTTTTTTTTTTTTTTTTTTAAGTAAGATATTGCGTCCAACACAGTAAGGATCTGAAGAAAGCTTTCGGTAACAAATCACCACGTTTTGCGGCACTGTCCGTTTGCGTCCAGCTTAGACCCAGGACTGCACATAGAAGAGGCTGGTATGCGGGCAATGTAACGTGTGTTGGGCACGCATTCCAAATCCAGGGAGGTTGGATTTACTGTCAAAATATCCGCGCTTCCGGGGCACGGTTCATGACTTTCTATTTTATAGCAAGCATTTTGAAAGAAAACTAATTCATCAGTTTCGCATTCGTTATATAAGCACGTTGGCTTCAGTCCGTTAGTCGTGTTTCGCAAAACGATATAGTTTCCTGGCGAGCACGGCCCTTGGCGATACAGCGGATAGCATGTGCTATGAGACGGCCAGTAGACGTGGAAAGGTGTTGTCTTACATTCGCAAAAGCCTTCGCCATAAAAATCCTCGCTGAGGTTTTGACTCGGTTGACAAATGCCGGAATCCTTCTTAACGCATGTCCTTGTCGTCGGCCATAAGACTTCACCCATATGACACGGTCTATTCTGGCATTCTGGTTTGTCCGTTACGCGATTAAGTACCAGCCACTGGGAACCTGGGCACGGCCCGGGATTCGTCAAGTAATAACATTGACCATTGGCTGGCCAGTAAGCTTGACCACCAGAACATATAGATTGACGCGTATCGGGAAAAGTGAAAATTTCTTCTATCTTCTCTTTTATTCCTTCAGTGTCGTTCTTTGGCCAAGTACGATCTGCAGATTCGTTACACTCTCCCGGCAAACAACTAGACTCTTCTTCGTCCGTGGGGAAAACTACTTCGTCGTCACTGTCAACACAAACATGATTGCTGAATAGCAGCGTTAGAAGCAAAAGCATCGTCATGGGTCTCGCACAATGTCCTTCCATTTTGAGCGTTTAGGAGTGACTGCTAGTTCGTGCAAATACGATGTACTGTCTCAATACAATTCGAAAACAGTTTAGTTCCGGGCGGAAAAGAAGTTAGTTATCACGTATTTCGACTTGGAGGACGGAACAAACGATTTCCGTACCTTCTTCCTCTGACACAAAGTCTTAGCCTTGTTCTAACCTTCTTTCCAGAAGAAGCGGCGTTCCGCATCACGGCCTTCTGACTTAAAAATTACGTCAGAGGAAATGGACACAAGGCTTGCGGCAATATACTAATAATGAAAGTACCAAAATCTCCTTCCAGGTTACGCAGATAGACTTGATGAGTAAGCAAAATCTCAGCACACATTTCTCTGCTCTGAAAAACTTCCATGAATGCCTTCATAATAACCAACCAACTTTTTTTGTGAAAGTTTCATCTGTAATCGAGCATTATTTTCTGCGCTCTTAGATTAAAATTATTTTCTTCCAAAAAAAAACTTAAAACAAACTGTAACATTACGGCTCCTTAATTAAAATCATGGTGAATTAAATCGCAAAGGCAAATTTGGCCAAAGTTTTGGTTGACGAATGGTACAATGACGATTGAACGTAACTTGAACCGCTGTTTCCATTGCATTGATCATGGGCGCATTTTTCCCATAAAGTCTTTCTAACGTTTCTTCGTTTGCTTCTGTAACTTCTTCAGGGAATTGAATTTCATTCAAACCTAAGATAAAAATCGCTTAACACATTGCTCATATATTGCTACTTATTCAGAGGACTAACAATCTAGAGCGAACATAAAAGTTTTTCATGAAAATACTCAAACGTAATTTAAAAAATTCTGCTGTATGACGACAGTACAAATGTATAAGTATATTTGGACGACGTAGCCTATGTTAATAACTGAACAAAATCGTTCTGATATTGCATGTACAAACAAATACATAACGAACTGTCCACTTACGTTCTTGAGATTCTCTTATGGCCTCTTTCATGTAATAATCTTTCCGTTCTTGTCTATGTCGGGCAGACTGTTCTAGAAATGCCATCATTTCATCCGTAATTTCCATTTCGATTTCTCCCACAGGAATTTCTAAGAAATTGCATTAGAACATGGAGTGAAAAGAACAATTTACAGTAAAATTCTACCGTGCGAGATATCCGCCGTATTTTCAAGGCCAAGAATTGCTTCATTCTGATCCGTTTCATGAGTGTTTACTTCGGTATATCCGGAAATTAAGTATTCCATTTGTTGGGCCTGAAATTCCGCTCCCATAGCTTTGGCTTTCCAAAACGCAATTTCCTGGTGAAGCCGCCATGACTGAGCTTTGTAATAGGTTTCCCAGTAACTACTAAATCTGGACTCGGAATACCACGGTATGTTTTCGGTTGCCCCCAGTTCTGCGTTTGCCATCGTTGTGTAAACCAAATAAATAAACAAATCAAATCTTTTCCAAATCCGTCGATAGCGACATCTAGTGGTTCGAATTTATGGTGCATCTGAAGGCGGCATTGCAATCTTTACAGTTTAAAATAGAGTAAGCTCCCTCTTAACAGCACATTCTTATGTCAAAAAGGTTAATGGTTATTATTTGTTTTTTAATGGGAGCAAAATCTTAAGTAAAGCATGAGGTTATTTATTTAGAAAACACCAAAATTAAGCAATTTGTTATCAAAGTGAGTAAACGAGTAAGAAATCTGAATATTTGACATACGTGGGATTCATACACCCTGTTTATGTTTTTTCGGATCAACCAGTTGTTCAGTCGACTAGTGCAGATTCCATTCAATAGGAAACGGATAATATTGAGTCTTGAGCACTGTAGTTTAAACTCGTTTTTCGTGTGTCCCGAATTCGTGGTTTCGGTATTCGCGGACGAAATTGTTGAGACCTCCCTATTCGTGGGTCTTACTGATCTAAAAGAGAAACGCTGAGAGAGACAAAAAAAAAAAAAAAAAAAAACTATTTTTAACTAAATAGTCTGAGTTTTCAAACAGAACTTAAGTCGTAACAGGTCTTAAGATTAGTTTTGGACTACATCGTTGAAATTGTGTGAATTCGTTTATTACAGACAAGTCAGGACGCTAAATGACATTTCACATTCATTCGCGTGGCATCGAGCAAGTGAGTCGTGGTAACTGAGTCTTGCATATTAAGGAACGAGTTCCTAAAATTTAATGCAAGTTTTCGGCGATACCGTTGATGCGCAAAGTCAAGACTTGGTCGATGACGTTGCGGTTGTGTGAGATAGCGGGACTTAATGTTGCAAGTGTAATTTTCCGTGTCATTCTAACTGTTACTTATAAAACCCTACCCAAGTTTCTGCGGCACATTATAACTGACGTTGAATGAGACTGTACAGAGCTGAAATGGGATGTGTACATTAAGAGATCGAATCACTCTTCATTTCGTAGTTCAAACGATACACACGTTTTTATTCCTTCGAAAACTGCAGTCGATAAACTGCGGCTGTGCGATCTGTTTACGTATAAGTCTGCCTTTTAGTATAGTGGTACCCCATTTAACGGAAAGTTTTCTACTTTTAGAAAGAAAACCACGTCTTTTGTATAGGGATGTATTAGACAGTGAGGCTCTGACCGAAAACCAGCTACGTTTTGCATAAATTCTCATGTTTTGCAGGATATAAACTGAACGCGTATGTACGTCTTAGCACTGAGCAAACCTAACAAAATCCGTCGACTTGAGACACAATTGAAACATTGTGGTAGTCTAAAGATGCGCAGGAAGAAATTACACTAGTTCTGTTTAATTCGGTTGTGTAAAGTGCACATATATTTCCAAAAACGAACTAAAATATTTCTGTAACTTTATCCTTCTTTTTCGGAAATTTGGAACATGACCTAGCGAACTAGCGTTTCAAATTCTCTACAAAAGGAAGATACTTCACTCAGCTTTAACGACGGTAGATAAACAACTCGCTTGGCTCCACATGTGTTAACGGAATATGTTTAAGAAAGAAATTATCCAGTTGGAAAAATTATAATTTATTGAGTTACAAGGTCCATGTAGGAAATAGTTCTTCGTATTGACGTTTTGGACTTTGAAACAGGACAAGCCATGAAGCATTACCAAATAATCTACCGCAATTTATTTCCTATATGGACGAGTAAGATGCTGTTACAACAACTAGGAGCGCGTCTCGAACTTTCTTTGTGTCCTGTAAGAGTACTGTGACACTATTTTGTACTAATCTCTTCGTATCTTGTCCTCTTCGCATTCCTTACTATGACTTTGAAGAGTAATTCCTTATGTATCAGTACCAAACGTAACAACCAATTAGGTAGCAGAAGTTTGTTTCTTTCATTTTTTCTTAAAAAGTCAGCTCGTATTTAATTTCCATTGCAGTTTTTTCCCATTGTCCAGTAAACTTCTCTTGTATCCAACTTTCGTTGTGTGAAATAATGGTGATTTTTATTGCCCATTTCGTTCAAAATTTCAAATTGGTGTTGCAAATAGCCACGAAACCATTGGAAGTAGACCCCTCTTTCTAATATCTACTTTACATAATTACTCATTTGTTTAGAAATTTTATTAGCAAGAAATATTGGTGGTATACTTGCCTCCTGCTCACAAGTAACAAGTGTTCATAAAAAGTTGTCGAAAGGGCTCAAATTAAACAAGACATTTTATTTCAAGGCTTTGCTTTCATGCACACTTGTTTAGCATTCCCTATGATTATTACAGCCAGTATAAACAAACGATCTAAAGCAGTGGTGCCCAACCTTTTTTCACCCGAGAGCCGCGCGCGACATGATACAAAATCTCGCGGGCCTGAATGTTCCGGTTTCGCCAGAATCATGCCGACGTTAAAAATGAAATTATACAGTGATATACATGAGCGGTATAAATGAGCGTGCCGTATGAGGCACCTTCGCGGGCCGGATATGGCCCGCGGGCCGTAGGTTGGGCACCACTGATCTAAAGGAAGAAAATAATTTATTTTCACAAATTTAACAAGCGAATAATGCATAAATAAGAAATGCTAAACTATTCAAACATTAAAAGAATGACTAATGTTTTAATCAAAGCAAAGGAATCATTGGTGAGCAGTGCATTATTCCAGCCCACAATAATGTAAGTAATTAATATATTAAAATGTGCCACATGAATTGCTTCCTTTCGCACCATTTTTTTTATAACAGAAGGAATCTTGAAATGACAACATTTTGTGTTGACCCGTTTTTTCTATTCTTTATTTTTTTTTGTTTTTCCTATTCTTCATTTTCAAGTTGTTCATTGCTTTGATCCTTGATACAGGAAAACTTCGCTATAATGAACCTCCTGTGTTGACAAAAAATCGTTCAGTTTATTAAATGTTCGTAATATTTGGTGCGTTTTCTGCGCATTTACATATATCGGATCTTTGGGCCACGGCAGCTAAGTGCTCATTTCATTTGGGTTCGTTATAGCGAGATTCTGTATTAATAGCCTATTATGCAGCACCGTCGACTGTTCAGTAAATAAGTGAGCTTGGCGTGTAGGTTTACTTTGGCTTAGAAATCTCGCATTTTATTACGATTTTTCTCACAGATAATTTCGTAACTATGTTGCGGCTAATCGATATCAGGAGATACACTAGGATCTCCGCGAGTTCCCATCGTACGTGTTTTGCTGATGGTCACGTAACTAGAAACAATTTAGAACCAGCACAGCGAACCTTTCCCTTTCCATAAAATTTGCCCACAGTGAAAAAAGTAGGACAGATTCCATTCTTCAAGGTTTTCAGTTCAATGACAACAAAAGTGCAAAGAATATAGAACTAAAGGCTTTGCGGTTTTATTATCCTTTTTCAAATCATCTTTATTATACCGCATTAATAAATTTATCTGCACCAGCAATTGCATGCGAAAATTCCGCGAGCTCCTTTCCTCGAGTTTACCATTACATATAGAATACACGCGTTTAACCCTTCACAATGTATGCATTTGTCCCTTTTCCCTTTCGTTTAGCTTTCCTTTCCTTTCCTGACATAAGAGTAATTGTAACGTAAACTTCTTCTAAATATCGTCTTTTCTATTCAACGCAACATTAGACGAAAGATACCCGAAAAGGGAAAGAGTATTTCTAAGCCATGGAGCGAAACCTCAAAGGGATATAAATACTCGGGTTCAAAATATTCCAACCATTAATAATAATCATTATGCAATATCCCCAATTTCTAGTGCCATAGTCTAACTCCCATTCACCGGCATTTGACAAACCAGATCTCACACTCATGGGTGTGGTCCATCAAACGACTTCAGTGACTGCCCTCTCATCTTCCCAGTATAAAAGCTGGCAAATCGATACACGTTCATCGCAAACTAATTCTTGTCTTCCATACAAGAACAAGCTAACCTGCGAAAATGAAATTCTTCTTGTTGGCCGCTTGCGTGTCCATGGCATGTGCTGCTGCTGTTTACCCAGCTGCTCCAGTTTACACCAAGGGACCCCAAATTACCATCGAATCCCAGAGCGATGTTCGCAACCCGGACGGATCCAGCAGCTTCAGGTTTGTTTTTTGTTAGAAAATCTGTTGGTCAAATTTCAATAAACGTTCGACCTATAGCTTCTCTGGCTCTGATGGAACCACTCGCGAAGAATCCCAGGCCCAACGTGCAGTGAACTACGGACAAGGCAACACCAACCAAGGATCAACCTACTGGATTTCCCCCGAAGGTCAAAGAATCACCCTTTCCTGGGTCGCTGATGAGAACGGATACCAGGCCAGTGGAGATCATTTGCCTACTCCTCCCCCCATCCCTGAAGAAATCGCCAAGATGTTGCCTTTGTTGCCCAAATTGCAAGAACCCGCCGCCTACCCTGCTCCCGCTCGCTACCCTTGAATGAACTGCCAAAATACTTCTAACTTATAATTTATTTCATCGAAAAATATTCTATTATGTAAAATACAAGCATTCAACAGACGCCTTAGTGTTTTGTGCTAATGTTCGCATGCCTTTAGAATGTTCGAATTCAAGTCCTTGGCTGACCGCTACGGGCGTATTGGGTTATCTTAGTATGTTCGTAAAGTAGAGTAGGTCGAAAATTATTGAGGAAATTTTTAAAGCAGATTGAACACTTCGGAAACCTGCGGAATGTTCGACAGCTCATTCGGATATAACGAAATTTCGCTTACAGTAAACAAATTTTGGGGTTCTTGTGGCCACTTAAATGGGCCATTTTGTTCGGTTATGAAGGAACATAATCTGCACCATGCATGTCGCGTCAAAAACAATCGCGCAGCGGAGTAAAGTTCCCAAACGTGGGTGAAAGATGGATTTCTTTGAGTAATGGCCATTGACGTGTACTCCTGGTGAGGTTAAGATAAGATAAGAGACTTCGCGATCAAAGCAACGATCGCATGGGCACTGGAAAAAAAAATCAAGAAGCACCGATTGAGAGGATCTCAATATACGACAGAAAACGATCGCGGGAAGTAGGGGGGAACGCACATGTGCTCCACGAGTCAAAAATACCATTTTACGGCTATGGCCAACTAAGCTCAACAGGCAATTTAAGGTTTGCTTCTCCTTCGGTCCGCTAAACTGCGACCCTCTGTAATTTCCTGAAAAAAAAAAATAGTATGATTTAAGCTAAATTTGTGGAAAATAAGCACATAGAGATTAGCTTAATTGATTGGTTTTTATTTATTCGTGCATTATTTTAAATAATACAACGTGCGCATCTACTCTTCAGTGGCATTTTTATGAAGAAGATCAATAAAGCTGTGGATTTGTTTTATTTGCATGACAAGATTTGGGAGACGTATCACAAAGGGAGGAGGATTAACAGTGGCTTATAACATGGCCCTGTGTTTGCATTGATGTAATTGGCTTCTCTGACAAAATCTGTTACATTGGAAAAATTTTATCGTTCGTTAAGAAAAAGTTTTATTAAAAAGGTAGCTTTATTGTAACAGCTACCTTAATAATTTGCCTCTTGTTCTATTCAAACATCTGGTTAGACAAACATGTGGCGTAAGTCTTGTATAGATACAATGTGATCGGCTCACCGACAGAAGGGTTCGGATTTTTTTTTTATAGATGAAGGAACACGCTACGTGTGGGGAAACGTGTGGATTTCAACCTAATTAAAGCAGAGATTGCATGCAAATTGAAGTTTAGTTGATATGTCGGTTTCAATTTCGGTGTAAGTCGAAGCGTTTTGTGTCCATATGAGCGTCAATCTCTTTTTAACTAATGCTTACGGTAATTAGATTGCTTTTACTAGTGGAATTTGCTGGGATATTTATGGCGTAAATAATACTATAAATTCTATAATGTGATGTAATTATTTATTTGCTAATTGTTGCTTACAAAATGTTTTTCTCAACGTGACTATGACTAAGCATAAAAAAGTAATTTACTGTACAATTTGATATTAGCGTACAAAGGTAGCTTACATAAGCTTATGCCACTATTTTCATTCAAGTGGGTATGAAAAGAGAAAGACGCAGACTGAGAGTTTTATAGGTGGACATGAATGAGTCTTGGCGTCTCGTACTACAGGCGTAGAATGACACTTGGATTGGACAACTACTGATTGTCGGAGTGCTGTTTTTCCTCAAGCTGTCCTCTACTACAGATTTACGCGCTGCACTTACTCACCCACAGTTCGTAAACCGCAGAGACTTTAAAACGTCGTTATTTGTGAACAGCAGGTGAAGAAAACAAAGGCCAATATTGTGTGCTGCTTTTTGGGCTCAGATGTTGCTCACACATTAGTATGAAGAACTAATGCGACTTAGCACTTGTAACGATTATTCAATTGTCGGACAAGTTTTGGAACAATCGCAGAATGTTTTGTTTGATTTTACCCTTCCCGTCTTTAGTACACCGAATGTGTCAAGCTAAATTTCAAAGATAGATCCTTTGCAGCTTTGCCAAAAGGAACTGGATCCTTTGCACCTCTTTTCTTTTTCTCTGTCACCCTTTCAAGTGAAGGAGTTAAATTCTATCCAACCCCATGACCAAGACAAAGGACATTACGCGTTCATTTGGTATAGTTTATAGCTGTGGTATAGACGGCGTGGCTATTTTTAGTCGGGGGTCCGTGAGATTTCTTCTGCAGAAAACCTCGCTTCCTTGACAGTGGGATCGCAGCAAGCGTTCAGTGCAGTTCTTTAAGGAAGTCCTTCCCAATAGAAGTCTTTTCCCCCCTTTGGATTATGTGGTGATACATGCTAGCGATGAAAGGGTTGTCGTGTGCCGTGACTTTGCTTATAGGCATAGGAGCATGTTTCGCCCTGCCGGATACCATCCGAATCGGTAATGGACAACCACATTTTCCTTCTCATAAATTGGGCAAAGCCTATTTAAAGCGCTGTAATTAAAAGGTGCTTTGTTCGATGACAATACGGATCCTTCCATGGAATGGGCCTTTCGATCTGCTGTCGAGAGAATCAGCAGCTTTCGACTTATTTTGCCCAGATCGCGCCTCGTTGCTCATATCGATAAGCTGAATCCGTACGACTCTTTCCACTCAACGAAAAAAGGTAATACTTTCCTCTCTATTGCCACTCATCCGGTTTCTTTGCCGAGCGAAAATCACCAGTGGGAAGTTTCTTTACACTCGACTTGTGAGCTTCAACAGATTTCGGTTTCGTCTTGTAAGCCTCTTTAGTGACGTCAAGGCAAACCGATCAATACAATTTCCTTGTCATTTGGAAACATTTACTGAACCATGTAGTATTTTTCGTTAGAAATACCGGTTGTTTAAACTGCAGCCGATTCTTTTTGTACCCTGGGCTTTCCTGGGGGGGAAGGGGTGGTTTGTGTCAAAACGCAGACCTGTCGCTACCACTTTGACTTGTATGCTTATGAAAGAGATGTCAACATTTAGACAATGCCGGCACACCGCCAAAGATTCTTGTTTTGTCTGATTTTTAGTATGCTATCTTTTAAAAATGGGCGTGGTGTCCATTTTCGGTCCCCAAGCAAACCCAACAGCTTCGCATGTACAATCTATCTGTGACGCGCTGGAAGTTCCTCACATAGAAACGCGCTGGGATTATCGACGTCGCAGAGAAACGTTCTCTATCAATCTTCACCCTCACCCAGGCTCCTTGTCACGGGTAAAAAGATATATTCACACACTAAACATTCTGCTAAAGTATGGTTGGTACATCTGTTTCGTGGGTGAATTCCGTGTGGGGAGACTAGGCATACCTGGACTTGGTACGGGCATGGGGATGGAAACAATTCACGATTCTGTACGAAGACCAAGACGGTTTGATTCGTCTTCAGGAAATTTTAAAGATTTCGTCTCCTTCTGAATTCCGGATCTCAATCCGCCAGTTGCCGGAAGGAGGGGATTACAGGCAAGAAAAGTCGTCATTATCAGCGCAGTTATTCCTACTTTGTCATTACATCCCTTTTTAACTCATTAACCTAGTTCCGTTTTTCGCTTAATTCATGAGGTTTCTAATTGTAGTCAGTAAATAACTGCTAGTTGCTGCTTTGAACGATTTGAAAACATAAATCCTTTTTTAGGTCACTGTTAAAAAATATTAAAAAGGCGGGAGAAACTAAATTTCTGATTGATGCTTCTACGTCTGCCACAGCTGATGTACTACAGCAGGCTCAACAGATCGGGCTTATGTCGCCGTACTATTCCTATCTTATTACCAACTTGGTATGGAATCAAACGTCTCGAAGTAGTAGAATTGGTCAAGATTAATGGGTTTGCATCCTTTGTTCTCACGGAAGGACTTACACACCATCGATCTAGAAGATTACCGCTACGGTGGTACGAATATCACTGGTGTACGCTTGCTTTGCTATAGCCATCCAGACGTGCAAAATGCCATGAATGACTGGATGAATGGAGAACAGCGTTTCCGACAAAATGACAGTCGTCCCAATCCGAAGATGACGGTAACCATTAAGTCCTTAATTAGATGATATACGAAAGCTTGTCATGTTTTAATTACGATATGCTAATGTTTCGTGCCGCTGTAGACGCAAACTGCTTTGATTTATGATGCCGTTCATCTTTTCGCCAAAGCACTGAATGACTTGGACCTGAGCCAAGAACTAGTCGTCAAATCTTTGAATTGTGACGGAATGGATACGTGGATTTATGGCAACAGCCTCATTAACTATATGAAGCTGGTAGAGTAGACATTTGAGACGCTTATGACAAGGGGTCGTTTGTCCTTCTCACACATCCATCTTCTGCACATTAGGTACAGTTAGAGGGTCTCACCGGGTCGATAAAATTCGACGCGGAAGGATTCCGAACCGATTTCGATCTACAAATTACAGAACTCACCGGCGAAGGGCTTCAGTCAGTTGGCACGTGGAATATCTGGAAGGGTGTTAACATGACACGCACTCAACAACAAGTCTTCGATCAGATCGCTGAAGGACTCCACAACAAAACTTTCATTGTTACAACGATCTTGGTACTTCGCTCCTCACTTCCAATCCATCGACTTTTTATTGATATAACACTACATCCCCATACAGAGCGAGCCTTATGCTATGTTGGTAGAATCCCCTGAACCGCTATCTGGGAATGCACGCTTTGAAGGATTCAACATTGATCTGATATCTGAGATTGCAAAGATCTTAGGGTTCAATTACACTTTCAAACTCGTGGACGACGGCAATTACGGCACTATAGATCTCAAAACGGGCGAATGGAATGGAATGATTAAAGAACTTCTTGAACAAGTAATTACTGTAGATTCTACGTATATAACTGAAACTGGTCTGTGGGTCTTCCATAGAAAGCAGACTTGGCCATTGGCGATTTGTCTATTATCTACGACAGAGAACAAGTTGTCGACTTTGTTATGCCACACATGAGCTTGGGTATGCTATTTCACCACCTCACGGCAAGTGTTACTTTGACTTTCATAGGAATTAGCATTCTCTACCGCAAACCACAGAAAAAGCCACCTGAACTGTTTTCGTTCTTGTCCCCGTTATCAATCGATGTTTGGATTTACATGATGACAGCCTATCTTGGAGTGTCCATCTTACTCTTTTTCTTAGCCAGGTGATATAGTAGCCAGCAATTATTCTTTTTCATAATAATTTAACAACCAGTATTATTCCAGAATCACGCCATACGAATGGGTAAACCCCCATCCTTGCGTAGAACCACCAGAAGAGCTCGAAAACCAGTTTTCCTTGTTAAATTGCTTATTTTTTGTTATAGGTAATCACAGTCCCCGGTTCCCTTTTACGACCTAAGTTTGCTAGTCTCTTAAAGTTTTTCGTTTTTTCAGGAAGTTTGATGCAGCAAGGCGGAGATATTGCACCGAAGTAATTACCTTTTTTAGGTGCTGTGTCGAGTAACCCTACTAACTAATGTATGAAAATAGCATGATGAAGGCATTAAGAGCACGTTGTGCATATTGATTACTAATAAACTTGTCTTTCTTTCAATTGCGTGTGTTGATTAACTCCAGAATTGCACCAGCGGAATGGGCTGTAACGTCCGAATGTCCGTCTTTCGACCAATCTGTTTTAGTGAACCAGTTTACTTTGTCGGAGAGCTTCTGGTTCACGGTGGGTAGCTTGATACAAGGAGGATCTGGTGTCAATCCCAAGTATGATATTTAGAGTAGTGCCCGTTTTTGTTTGGTCTTGTTAGGTTCAACTGCATGGACTACCACTTTTGTATTGTTTCGTGTAATAAGTATTCAGATTACATCGCGTGTCACCCGTTAAAAGCTGCTCTAACTTCTTTCGCAGAGCCATCTCAACACGTCTGGTTGCTTGTTTATGGTGGTTTTTTACTCTGATCATGATTTCATCCTACACTGCCAACTTGGCAGCTTTCCTTACTGTTGAAAGAATGGAATCGCCTATTGAGTCCGTTGAAGACTTAGCGAAGCAGACCAAGATAAAATATGGCAGTGTGTTATCCGGAACTACCACTACATTTTTCAGGGTGAGCTGGTGAAAAAACTATTCACTTCCACAACCCCCAGCGTTTATTTATGCTCACTGATCTCGCCCTATACTCCATTTTGCATTCATATGGCCTTCACTCTATGACAGCGTCATTTAGCATTCATTCAACACTGGGAGTTGCATTTCTGTGAGTTCGTAATGTTGTCAAGTGCTGATGGAAACTGTTGCCATATAGGATTCCAGTATGCCAATCTATCAACGAATGTGGTCCTTTATGGAATCTAGCCGTCCGTCTGTGTTCACTAAGACAACCATCGAAGGCGTGGAACGCGTTCTGAAGTCCGGTGGATCGTATGCCTTTCTGATGGAGTCCAGTTCTATTGAATACCAGGTTGAGCGAAAATGCGATCTCATGCAAATCGGTGGACCTATTGACTCCAAGGGATATGGTGTCGCGTTACCTCAAGGTAAGTTACAGCAGAAAAGCGCTAAATACCATCCAGAACTTAGGAGTGACATAGGAGAATTTAGACGGAGGAATGCAATTTGTAAGAAAGTATAACTAATGAGGTAAGTATATCTAAGACGTAAAAAAACAACAGCCCCTTGAAAAAGTACTAACTACTCTGAAAAACGCGCATGGAAAAAGAAAAGCTTATTGCCTAAGAAAATACCAGCAAAACGTTTCTAGTAACTGACTTTTTAAAATCAAAATAGTTTCTAGTTAATTGTATTTCATGAACAGTGTTTTAAAAGTTTGAATGTCAAAAAAGCTGTAACGATAACAAAGACTGCTTCGACGAAAATGGATCAAGAAGTCTACTATGGGTGCCATTTGGATATTAATAAATACACGGAAAATTTAATACAAAATATTATTTGTAATTATATTGTACGACTGCCGAAGATATTATAAATCAATAAAACATTTAATATAAATCTTATAATAATAACAAACATTCGATGGACTGCTTCTCTTACGAGGGACTGACCGTGTCTTTTCCACCCGGCCAATAGGAAAAAAAACTGACGAAAAAAATCTTTTAGTTTACTGATATTTCACAATAATATCTTTAATTTCCTCCAAGAATGCAACAGTTTGCTTGCTAGCCAGGGTAACTTTTGTAAGAGTTAAAAAGTTTAAAACTTGTTTTTGTTTCTCTCGCGAAGTAATAAAAAAGAAACTATTGCTACATTTCATTGTCCTGTTCCCCGTTTTCCCTATTTTCGTCAACATGTGTCGTTCGCCCGTGCGAATGATTCATCGGTATTGCTATAAAAAGGCATTTCAACGGCCTCTAATATGAGAGCTTTCTTGCTCTGGAACAAACGCCTTTTTTCTCGGCGAATTCTTGAAATGACAAAAGCAATGCCAAGAAACTCCCAAGTGTTAGAAATCCACTGTCTCCATTTTTCTACTTAAGTCAAGTGGCTCTCATTTTAAGAATGTTTTCTACTTCCCCTTCCCTAATGGCATTTAGACTTTATTCTCCTTCATATTGGCTACTGTAAGCTAAAAGTAAAGCTAATTATAAACATTCTTTACCGCAGGCTCACCTTACAGGGCTGCGTTTAACAGTGCGGTTTTACATTTGCAAGAAACAAATCGCCTTATTTTACTGAAACGAAAGTGGTGGAAGGAGAAACGAGGCGGAGGCCAGTGTAAAGTAAGTGCCCAACAAAGTATATTTACGGATGAAATAGCATACTTGCCTTTAGGATGACGACGTCAAAGCCAGTAGCGCGGCTAGTGAATTGGGTTTGGCAAATGTGGGCGGAGTGTTTGTCGTCTTAATGGGCGGAATGGCAGTGGCGTGCATCATGGCCGTCATAGAATTCATCTGGAAAACGAGGAAGCTAGCTGCTGAAGATCCAGACGTGTCTATCTGTAGAGAATTGCTGCATGAAATGCAGTACACCCTGAAGTTCAACGGAAGCACACGACCAGCCGTACGGAAGGGGCCCTACAACATACCACGTTCTCCGTCCAGTCCCATTCAACAGTGATACCTTTCCTGAAAAAAACACTTTCGTTTGCTTGCAGTTCAAAGACTTTTGTTTGTTTATCGACCCTGAAGATCAATATTGCTAGTTGACACCCTTCACACGTTTTTCTCCCCAAATACATGATTTATTTGCCATCTTGACTGATACATCGAACAACTCATAAAATAACAGTTAATATTCAACAAAAGATAAAAACAATGGGGAGATGCTTTCTACAGCTTAGGTTTGACGGTCAGCGTTCCTTCTGATGTGCCAAGGCGATGGGCGACTTTCTCGCGCGGCCACGTAGTCATCCAGAGAACGAAACCGATCGACATTAATGCTACACATTCAAGCACGAACCGCAAGCCCGGCCACCAGGGCGGGTGAACGTAAGGGTTGGTATCCCGAACGGACGCAAGCATCATGCCAGTAGCTACCGTCAGTAGGCCAGTGGTATTGTGCATATTTAGGGAACCCCATGCCACAATAACAGGAAATAGGGACCAGCCAAGATCGTTGAAATTTGGCCGAAGTCCGCCAGAGCAATTCGTAGACAAACCCCAGAATATACCTCCACGGAATGCAAATACCAAAGCTGCGTAAGTGAGTTCAGCGTACACCAACTCCGGCATACACATTCCATGGTAAAACATGTAGGAAGGAATACCAATCAAAGGAGCAGCACCCATCAACCCGATGAACTTGGCAGCAGGCGGTGCGTTACCCGCTTGTTGCATCAAATAGCGCAGTCTGCCTTTCATATTCGCTTGGTCCCACTCGGGGACTTTGCCGTCGACCGTTTCTGCCCGTTGGAAACGAGACGAAGTCGCTGCTAAATAACGGCTAGAAACCGGGAACAAAATTTTCGGCGGCTTTCCAACATTTGCGAGAAAACCAACACCTTTTAAACACGTTCCCCGTGAAAGTAATCGCGCCATTCTTATTCACTTTTACAGTTTGTTTTAGTCTTCACGGCAACTGTTCTTTGAGTACCGTTCAGTGCCCTATGGATGAACCCAATAGGGAAAAGGTTTATCGTACCAGGCTTGCTGGCTTCACGTATCAACGCATTTACAACGCTTTAGAACGTTGACCGACGTCTGTTCTCAGAATATTAACAAGGCTAACTCGGGCTGGTTAAATGAAATTTTTGCGCGGCATGTGAAGAATGTGAAAGATGTAATATTTCGTAAAAATTTCATGTTTAATGATTATCGAATATTCGACTTCCGTATCTCACAAAAATAGATTTGTATTATGTAATACTTATCACAAAGTATTCGACCGCGTAAGTCGAGACCATTAAATCATGAAAGCAAGGCTGTGGTTGTCCAACTGGCGGCCCAAGGGCCGGATTTGGCCAACGTTACTAGTACTAGTTCTGAACTGTTACGTTAAGCTCAACCAAAAAAGAGCTGCAGGACAAATGAAAACGAAGTAGCTAAAAGTAGCTAAGAAAAGTAGCTAACACGTTTTAGAGAGAATAGTTCTACCGTCAAACTTGGTAAATCGAACGAAAAAGGGCATTTTTTCGAAGAAAAACGCATAATGCAGGATATTGAAGCAAGATATTATTTTCAACCACCTGCCACCTAGCGGCCATGTTTACAGCTGGTGATGATTCCGTTGTGGATCGTCAACAAAACATTGCGAACGCGTGAAAAGCAAGGGAGCCATTTGAAAATTTACGGTTACTATAAAGTCTCAGAAAAAAAAATGGCTTCAGTGGAAGAATGGGTGCACGATCAGTTGTATGAGATTCTTGGCTTAAGTGATCGTACCGTGGCTCAGTTTTTGACCGGCTTAGCAAAACAGAGTACTTCTCCAGACATTTTGAAACAGAAATTGCAGGACAGCGGGATCTTAGAAGGAAACTCGAAAGTTGATGGGTTTGTCCATCAACTGTGGAACAAAATTCCCCATGTATCATCATCTGCAAGCCAATCTGCCACGTCCGAGCGTATGGCTCGTTTACAACGTGAACAAGAAATTGTCAACATGTTGGCTAAGAATAGAACGTATCGACTTGTCTCGGATGAGAGTGAAGAAGATAACGTGACAAACGTAGTACAGCGAAAAGAGAAACCTGCCAAAAAGTAAGCTGGACTACGATACTCGAACGGAAGTATTTTTTTCAATAGCTTGTAATTGTTTCCACTAGAAAGCGAAAGAAAGAAAAAGTTAAAACGGAAAGCAGTGATTCAGAAGATGCAGAGTCAAAATCCCGAGCGAAAGATCTCCAAGAACGAGACGAATTTGCAGAGCGTCTTAAAAAGAGAGACAAGGAGAAACAGCGCAATATTGCCACCAGTAATTAGCTAATGACATGTTCGTAGTCTTGAAGCTTACGTTAATTATAATGTTTTACAAATGAAGGTTCCAAGTCGTTTGGCGAAGCTGCGAAAAGATTACAAATGGAAACGGAAGACAGACAAAAAATCGTCCCCAAACTCAGGGTTGAGTCACGCCGGGTTTATTTAGCCAAACGAAAAGAAGATAAACTCCTAGAATTGGAAGCTGATATTTTGGATGATGAATACCTTTTCGACGAATCCACGTACGTTACAGATTTCATTGGGCTTCAGTTTAGATTAATTGTGTTGTTAATTTTAGGTTAACTGAACAAGAACTTAAAGAACGCGAATATAAGAAAAAAGTCCTCGAATTGGCGAAACAGCACGAAAAAGCGCGCGAACTTGAATTAGTACAGCGTTACCATATGCCTGACGACAAGAAAAAGGTAGTTTACACCGATTAGGTTTTCGTAATTTATTAATATCACGTAACTCACTCGAATTTCTTTCCGAACATTCACGTAAGAACTCAAGTAAAATCGAAAACATTTCTTCAGTGAAGTCGTAACACACGTTAATCGTATTAGAGGATTCATGTACGAATAAGAAACACGCGTAGATTTCGATTGATACAAGGAAAAGAAATGAAAATAATTCCAAACACAGGGCACGGACTCGTACGTAGAGGTGGACGAACGTGAAAAGCAGCCTCATGCGGAGCAAAAATTATGGGAAGATGAACGGATGGCGACTGCTCAGTGGCGTTTTGGAGCCAAAGATGCTAAACTTAAAGCAAGGGAAAAAGGCCAAGACAAAGATTATGATCTGGTACTTGATGACACGATCGATTTTATCCAAACGGTTACTTTAGCAGGAACGAAAAAGGAAGAGGAAGAAAGTGTAAGAAATCAAGAGCTTCGAAAGCTTTAAGTTGAAATATTTGTCTTCTGTAAATGCAGTTGAAATCAGCTGTTGAACAGCGGAAACAAACTTTAGCTGAAGTACGAGCCAGCTTGCCCATATTCCCCTTTCGAGATGATTTGCTTGCTGCAATTGAAGAGCATCAGGTAAATTAACATTTCTGTCTTTAATTACGATACCCTGGCTTACTTTCAATTGCCAATTGCTATTATATAGGTTTTGATTGTGGAGGGCGAGACAGGTTCAGGGAAGACTACCCAAATTCCTCAATATCTGTTTGAAGCAGGTTATACAAAAGATGGGAAAAAGATTGGTTGTACCCAGCCAAGGCGTGTGGCAGCTATGAGTGTTGCTGCCCGTGTTGCGCAAGAAATGGGCGTCAAACTGGGTAACGAGGTGAGGCCTGTTCCGTACTTAATAACCCGTCCCGCGTTATTTATTAGATTGTGGCTGTGCATTGGCCATCTAAATGCTTATTTACACGTTGTTTGGTCTACGCCTGAAAGTTGGCGTTTGGGGTGAAAAAGGAAACAGCAATAGAAAACTCATACTAGTCATTCCTGTCGTACGCGAAGGCTTGTCTTGGCAGTCGGTGCGAATCCATCATTTTCCACATATGCTGGCGTTTTTGTTTTCTTTTCTATTTTTTGGCCAAGATAATAAGAAAGTTTCAAAGAATAAATTAAGTATGAGTCAACTTGGCAGTGACCTGCAGTCATTCCCCCATTTTGTTTTGGGAGGTTTCCAAAACAAGCGTTAGAACGTCGGTGGAGATTCTAGTTTCGTTTCCCCTATTGGTATTTTGTCGACTCTTAGACTAAGTGAAAAATAATCTCCAGAAAATACAATAGATGCTCTTTTAATGAGTTATTGTCCTCTAACCTCCAAGTCATACATAGCTTCGAAGAAAGAAAAATCGGTTATTTTTGTCTTAATTATTTTCTAACTGTAATTATTATTTATTTGATACTCGCAGTTTTATTTTACTTATTAAATTAATTTTTGGGCAGGTGGGCTATAGCATTCGTTTTGAAGATTGCACGTCTGAACGTACTGTCGTCAAATATATGACGGATGGTATGTTACTTCGCGAGTTTTTGTCCGAGCCCGATCTTCAGAGTTACAGGTGCGTAATCTCCCCATTCCGTTCAATTTAACCAGTTGATTTTTTGCCGTCTGGGATAAAAATAAAAAGTATTTTCTTTCCGATGCATTACGAGGAGGGAAATCCAAGGTCAAGAAGCGTCTTTTCGATCTTTTAAAGCAAGAGTAAATTCATTGTCTTGATTTTTTTTAATTTCTGGTGATTGGAAACATTGTGAGCGCTTGATGAAGGTATTGTAACTTTCAAAACAAGAGCTGCATAATTTAAATCGCATATTCATGGATTTTCAGATCACCCTTGATTTGTTTCTGTTACGGTGTAAAAATTGAGATGGAAACCTAAGGTCTTCGACGCCTGTCGCGTTTCGTAAGACTTCTTATTTTTTGCTCTTTTCAGTGTGATGATTATCGATGAAGCCCACGAAAGGACATTACACACAGATATTCTATTTGGTCTTATTAAGGATATTGCTCGATTCCGTCCAGATTTGAAGCTGTTGATTTCAAGTGCAACGTTGGACGCTGAAAAATTCTCCGACTTCTTCGATGAAGCGCCCATTTTCCGTATCCCGGGTAAACTTTAAATAAACAGCAATTTTTGTTCTGGATGGAATTAGAATGTGGATCAGTTGATAAATGTTTGGATTTAAAGGTCGACGTTTCCCTGTGGATATTTACTACACGAAAGCACCGGAAGCGGATTACATCGACGCCTGTGTCGTGACGGTTTTGCAGATTCATGTCACGCAGCCGACAGGTGACGTTCTCGTTTTTTTGACGGGCCAAGAAGAAATTGAGGTGTGCCAGGAAATGTTGACGGAGCGAGTACGGAAACTGGGCTCCAAAATCCGGGAATTAATTATCGCTCCTATTTACGCTAATTTACCGTCGGACATGCAAGCCAAAATCTTTGATCCTACACCCCCTGGAGCGCGAAAAGTATATATTTTCGAAGTGTCAAGAACAATATGTCCTAACGAATATAAATTAGGTTGTGTTAGCCACGAATATCGCCGAAACTTCACTCACGATCGAAAATATCGTGTATGTCATCGACCCAGGTTTTGCGAAACAAAACTCGTATAACGCTCGTACAGGAATGGAATCTTTGGTCGTTGTACCCATTTCTAAGGTACGTGGAAGTTAATTACTAGCCGTGAGGTCTTGTTTTTTATTGTGTTTTTTGTTTTGACAGGCATCAGCAAACCAACGTGCTGGTAGAGCGGGAAGGACATCGGCAGGGAAGTGTTTTCGGCTGTATACAGCATGGGCGTACAAACACGAACTGGAAGAAAACACTGTACCAGAAATTCAGCGAGTCAACTTAGGAAATGTGGTTCTTTTGCTGAAATCGCTAGGAATTAATGATTTAATTCATTTCGACTTTCTGGATAGACCACCTCATGAAACTCTCGTGAGTATTAGCAGGCTGTATACTGCAGGGTTGCGTAGGCATTCACACCATGTATAGTTTATACCTAAACGACCGTGAATTTTGTTATTTCTAATTGCTTTATATTGTTTTGTTTCGGTTTATTTATGTTTATTGATTTTGGACGTTTTTAGGTTTTGGCTCTGGAGCAGTTGTATGCGCTAGGTGCATTGAATCATTTGGGCGAGTTGACCAAACTCGGTCGTCGAATGGCTGAGTTCCCTGTTGATCCTATGATGGCGAAAATGCTGTTGGCTTCTGAGAAGTAACTGAACTATGATTTGTTTTTAGTCGAGTTTTCATAGCATTTGGTTGCCTTCGCAGGTACAAGTGTTCGGAGGAAGTGTTGTCCATCGCAGCCATGTTATCTGTTAACAGCGCCGTGTTTTACCGGCCCAAGGATAAAGCTTTGCATGCTGATAATGCGCGCAAAAACTTCTTTGTCCCCGGAGGGGATCATTTTACCTTGCTGAACGTGTATAATCAATGGGTCGAGTCTGGTTATTCCACACAATGGTGCTTTGAGAATTTTATTCAACACAGGTAACCAGTTTCGGAGCTTCCCGTGTTTTCCAGAATGACATGGAAATTGTTGTAGGTCCATGAAAAGAGCACGAGATGTCCGGGAACAAGTTGCAGGGCTCATGGAACGTGTGGAAATTGAATTAGTTTCCAGCCCAGGGGATATCATTAGTATCGGAAAGGTGAGAACAGCAGGAATAGGAATATACATTGGTTAATATAAAAAAAACGAATTAATGACATCCGGTAATTATCAAATGTAGGCAATCACAGCTGGGTATTTTTATCACACGGCCAGACTGACCAAAGGCGGAGGCTACAAGACCGTCAAACACAACCAGTCCGTGTTAATTCACCCCAATAGTTGCTTGTTTGAAGAACTCCCACGGTGGCTCATTTATCACGAACTGGTATTTACCACCAAAGAGTATATGCGACAAGTAAGCGTCATTGCCCTTTGCTCCTATTGTTTCGTTTATTCTTTGTCCATGTATGTTAACAAAGAGAATTGGTACTGATGTGTAAAATACGTTGTAGAATGTATCAGCAACTAATTATTTATTTCTTAGGTGATATTGATCGAGAACAGTTGGTTGTTGGAAGTAGCGCCTCATTATTATAAAGCGAAGGAATTGGAGGATGTGGCAGGAAAGAAGATGCCAAAAAATCAAGGCAAATCACGGGCTGAGCTCGGGGATCATTAAAACATGTTGTTTTCATTTTGTAAAAGAAAAGTAAACTGAAATAAAAATGTTAAAAAAGAAAATAAGCCTTGCCTTGGAATAACTTTCAGTGTATCGGCCCGTGAAGTTGACTTGCATTCTTCGTTTCTCCTTTATCATTTTCTCCTTTTTGTACACTTGAGGAAGCTAAAAGAGGGTCAAGGCGACGTTATAAAAACTGAGAGTTTTCCCTAAGTCATCTTCTGGCGCTTTTTCTAAGGGTTTCTTTGATTGGTACGGCCGGGAGGTAGTAAACAAAGACCACTATGGATGTTTTGTTTGCATCTTGTTAGTAGGAAAGCCACGTAAGTTTATGCGAGCGTCTGGATTTACCCATTTTCGTAAGGCTAACCGGTTTTGCCTTGATGGGTCGTAGATTAGAAGATTGCGTTGAAGAAGCGCAAAAGTGAAGTCTTTCAAGAAATAGCCAGTTCTTTAGATCTATCAGTCGCCTTTGTTGCGTGAAGGACTATTAGTTAAGCCCTGCGGGCAAACTTGACCTTCGTGAATAACGCAGTGAACAACAATAAACACTGGTAGCTTCTCATATTTTATTGCATGCAACTGATTCGGTAAAGGGCTATTTTTGCTTTTACCTAATGATGGTTTTTACGTTGAGTAAAAGCAAAGTTAGATTTTCGAACAAGGTCGGTGCAATTACGAACTGACAACTGTTGTGGCAGTCGTAGATGGGTATTTCCCTCTTGTTCTTGGACTCACCTTGGTCCAAAGTGGGAAATCCCGGACAGTGGTAAAGGGCCGTCCCACTGTTTCCTACGTTAAGTCACGTGACTTCGATGCTTTGCCAGAAAAAGAAAAAAAAAAAGAAGTCTGATGAGTTATACTGGTTCTGAGCCAGGTATAAAAGGTCGAGAGACTTCGGTGCTTGTTCAGCAGATCGTAGCGTGAAGTCATTTCGTACGTAGTAACAAGAGAACATCTGCTGAAGAGGTAAATCGACGAGTTATTCCTCCGTTAGTTATAGCCTTTGCATCTCTAACGTGATTTATCGTAAGGATGTTGAAATTCCTGGTCTTGGCCGCCGTTGCGGCGATCGCAATTGCGAAACCACAAATTTCTTTCGGTGAAGAAGAAGACACAAAGCTTGTTGGCGAAGTACCCAAGTCTGAACTGGAAGGCGAAGCCCCGTCCGAGGAAGTCATCAATACGCGTTTGGGTCTCCTCGCTAGCTATCTGAGTAAGTTAACAACCACCAAAACGTTCGATGTGCTAATTTTACGATTCAAATTAGATCTTCCACCCGTCCCCGGTGCAGCCCCGGTCACGGTGCAAAAAACAACTGCAGGCAATACTGCCAACCCATACATCCCTCAGGGTAATGCCAGAGGTAATTGCCTCTGTGTGCCCCAGGGCAAATGCGCACCCCCCACCCCCGGTCCAAGTCCTATCCAGAACACGGATGGCGCTGGACTCATTGACGTCCGTATTGTTAACAGAGTAAGCTAACGATTTATTCACAGCAAATTAGTGTTCACAGCTAACTGGGTGTATCGTTTACGTACTGTAGGTACCGACTGGCGTAACCTGTCAACCTGGGTTCCAATATTGCTGCGCGCAACAAGAAATCCTCCCTGTGCCTAACCCCGGTGTAGTTGCTCCCCAGCGTACCAACAATGCTTGCGGTCGCTCCAACATCATCCCTGTACAAGGATACAACCTTGATCCTACCCAAGCTGCTTTTGGCGAATTTCCCTGGATGGTAGTACTTTTAGGTCCTAACAACAACTACATCGGCGGAGGTGTGCTCTTAAGCAACCGTCACGTGCTAACCGCAGCTCATAAAGTTGCCAACGTTGGGTAAGTTCATGCATTCAAGTCGTTTAACTTATTCTTGTTTTTTTTTTTTTTGGGTTCATACTTGCCAATATTTTCCAAATTAAGTATTTCTAATATTCTCATGTTAGTTTTGTTACTGAGTTTCTCTTACTTAATTAACTACTAAGCATTACTTCAGTGTTTACACTTACTTTACTCATGGATTATTATTCAATAAGTTTTCTTTGTTACTAATAGCAATGGATTGAAAGTACGCTTGGGTGAATGGGACGCCAAGGCCAACAACGAACCCCTTAAATACGTTGAATCTGGAATTGCTCGAGTGAAGATCAACCCGTTCTTCAATCCTACCAACTTGCACAATGACATCGCTGTATTGACTCTAGACCGACCAGTAGATTTTGCTGCCAACCCACACATCGTACCTGTCTGCCCCGCAAGCTACGGCAAATTGAACGACGGTAGAAGGTAAGGAAGAGAAGCATTTCTATTTTGAGTTAAGGATAATATAATAATCTCTTGATTCGTGGCTCAGATGTTGGGTTACTGGCTGGGGTAAGGATGCCTTTGGACCCCCTGGTAATTTCCAGTACATTTTGAAGAAGGTGGATGTTCCTGTTTTAAACTCAAACGACTGCGAAAACCGCTTGCGTAATACTCGTCTTGGCCAGTACTTCCAGCTCGAGCGTACATCATTCATCTGCGCTGGTGGTGAACCCCAAAAAGATGCCTGCACTGTAGGCTGACTTAGTAGTCATTATTGCGTCTCTCTAATCATTGTCTCTGTTATAGGGTGACGGTGGATCTCCCCTGGTTTGTGAAGGACCTAACGGAGCTGAGCTAGTGGGTTTGGTGGCTTGGGGTGTTGGCTGTGCCGACCCTGGTATCCCTGGTGTCTACGTCAACGTTCCCAACTACTCTCAATGGATCCAATCTGAATTGGTCTAAATCGTCCCTACCGAAGGTGAATGAGTCCTAGAACATCCAGCCCACTTGCACGACGCCAGTATATGCAACACACAATCGAGTTCATACATTACCTACCATTATTTCCTACCCTGTTGAAAAGTTTGTGATAAATTAAATAAAGCCTTGAAGTGAAACTCACACGCAGTTGTAAAAAGTCGTTGCCTTTTACTTATTCGCTTCCTTAATCGCATGTTACTATGTCCATAATGAAGATGACAAATCGCAGAAATACGACATAACTAGGTACAATGTGGCTGGTTTTTGTTAAAGTTTGTTTCACTTCTTTAATCATTATAGAAAAAACTTACGGCAGAAGATTAAATATAACTAAAAATATATTGCAATTAACAAAGAATACGATCAAATAGACATGGCTGTGAATTGCCAACTAACCAATTTACGGACGATTTCAGTAGGTCTCGCAAAATGGAAACAATCGCCACATAGGCACATACAATTAAAGCTGTGGTAAATAAAAATCTAAAGGTTTGACCACATAAATGGCTAGTTTGCCAAGTCCCAAAGCAAAATTTAGCCCCAATTTAGCGACAAGTTCAAAGACTAGACACAAACATGCAAAAGAATGTCACAGATCTGAATATTACGCTGACTGTAAACACTTAAAGAAAAAGCACATTACTTCTCGATCCTTAACCGCAACCACACTTAACGTTTGGTAAATTCTAATTTTCCTGTAACGTTTGCTTGCAATGAGACGAGTTATTCAAGAGTAACGGGTGGTTTCAGCGGTCTCGTTTTCATCTGAAACACTATTGTTTCATGCAAAAAAAAGAAGGCATATCTCAAAACATAAAGGAGTTATTTATATTACATCATGTACATCAAACAAACGTCACTTCGGGCACAAGGAAAGGAGTAAGGGTTGGACAAGAACAAGCGGATTTCACTGAGAGCGCCTTTTCACCCTGCCGGCCGTGGTCAACTGCACGAATGAACAATTAAGCTAGCTGCCAGTAGTAATACATGCAGAATCATATTGGAAGATACTTGACGTCCCCGTCCGCAATCTAAGCGATCTGACGGATACGACAAACCTTTCGGTGTGTCTAAGTCCGGTAAGCATGTGCTGTTCCGGGCTTCAAATTCTTCCTGTACAGCAAGAAAATCGCAACATTAACTCCCCTTATTAACTCAGCAGAACGAAAGGATAAAAATGTACAAAAACTGATACTGAATAACTTCAATGAATACTTCAAACACTGAATCTCTAACTTGCCTATCTTACTCATGAGAAAGTCCTATTCTTTCCATGAATCCTTCTTTTCTCGACATGACCATAACTTGGGCAACTTAAAATCAAGAATTCTAAACAGATTCATTATAAATATATTCTTCTCGAAAAAATTGAGAGGTAAAAAAGGGAGGTAAAAAAATCGCACTTTCAAATACGATAATCTAGACTGTTCGATAGTTCAAGTTTATATGTCTATCTTCTAGGAAAGCTCAATTACCAACATCGATACATTTCCAAGCAATTCTCAATTGGTTTACCTAATTTCACATAAGACGTAAAATAAGTTGAATTAACCTAACTAGTACTCACCTGACAAATTTCTTCACAGGAGGGGCACACGATCGATCCAATATGTAACCATCCGTACGCATGAACCCGTATCTTAAGTTCTTGTCCTTTGTAATAGCAAGGATACGTTTTGTTTTCCACCTGGGATCCAGATTTGTTTGTTATGCAATTTGTCTCCATGTATTTCGGTACTAGCTTACCATAATATTTAGTCTGCGCATGCTACACGAGTATTGATAACATCCTGAGCCCCAATGCTGCCACTGTCGTAGCTGCGAACACGACTTTTCTTCCCACATATGGCTGCCATGATCGAAACACTTGGAACGTTTCCCGTATTTCTCCAATGCAAAGTTCCTATCACCCTCTAAGCAATTCCACATTAGACTCGCTAAGATTGTCACTTCTAAAGTTAAGATCTAATTACTTGGATTGTTGTCTTCGTAGAGGCAGTGTGATCCTCGCACTACTACGTTATCGGCTCTCCAAGTAAACTCTTGTATATACGGACAATAGTCAGCCAACGCCACGGAGCCGCCATAGTACGCCAAATCCCTCGAATCCACCCCAGGTAATTTTTCAAAGTTCTGGTACATGGGTGGGAGGGCAAACTGCTGTCGGACCAAGTTACATAACGCTACCGAGCTTCGGTCAATGCTGCATTCCGTTTCCAAGGGATCTTTTTTGACACGGTTACAGAAAGGATGCAAAGATTTTCCACGCTGCTGCCGCTCTTCCATCCAAGCCATGCAGGAGTTGGTGGCGAATTTGCAGCCCAGTTTATGACCCCAATGTAACGGCTGCGCTAGGGCCATGTTGGCACGGTACCAGCCCGAATCCTCCATTAAAGCCAGCGTTATTCGTGAATACACAGGGTTCTGCGTGTGAGTCCCTGTCATGGCTTCATTCTTCAATGGACAAATGAATGACAAGATTTCAGATGAGATTCAGTGTAAGAAAAATGTGCTACATTTTCAGGAACTTACCTCAAAAAGTCTTTTTTCAAAGTGAGTTAAGGCAGTTCCATCTTCGCCTTGATCTTCTAATTCAGCCCCTTCTAAAGTAGGACAGCCGAAATGATTACGAACTTCTTCGACCACACGCGGCGTGACCACCACATTCACGGTTCTTGTGATGGTGCCACCACGTACTCGCCAATTTGGTCTCGTTACTTTCCTAATTACTCTGGAGCTCCATTGCCTGGCTTGCAACCTATTGATAACGAAATTTTCCCCCACGAAGGAAAAGGATCTTAATTAGTTATACGGTTCTCCTTTCACAAACTTTCAGCTCTTTGAAGAATAACTCAACTGTTCATTGAGCTCCGGTTTGCCGTTTTCATCTCTTGGCGTCAGAGGCTCGCCGTGCTCGTCTCTATAAAAGGCGTAAAGCGATACGGAGAAACCTAATGCATGCAAGATTTCGTGTTTGACCGTGGATATTAAGACTTCCAATTCCTGAGCTTTCGTGCTGATAGATTCCGGACAGAGATTCGCGTGTCCAGCAATAGGCCTGCAAGAAACATAGTCTCCATTAGAAAACTTTCCAACTGCGTTCTAACTACATTATCATGCACTGGCGTTTTCGTACAGAAGATTTCGCTTGCAAAATATCCCCAAGGATAAAAACCTCATGACTGTAATTACCTGTCCAGAACTCCTTCTTGCTGGCAATGGGCTGCATAAGCTACGGTGAGCCCTTTATGACATCTTTCCGTGTCCATGGCAGAGATGTAAAACACGAAATCAGCCCCCACGATCCCTTTTCCTGGTGGAGGACCTGTCACTCTGCAGTTGCTTCCTTGTACGTCACACACGCGACAAGCCTAATAAAATAAACAGTAGTAAGCATCTTTGCCGAAAATCCATATAAACAAAACCTATCCAGAGAGCACAAAAGATCAAATGTAACGCGAACACAACAATCGAAGGAACACCCTAGCTCTAATCCAAATCCAATAACGCTTCTAACAAATAACAAACAGAACTCCCATATTACAAAGGCTATGCTTGGCATTATTTGTGCTAACTTTAATTTTTTTACTGTATTTCTTTTTATCGTAACTTTCATTTTATTCCATTTTATATAGAATCTTTAACCTATTTCGAACGTAATCGTCCTCACCAGCGTTAAACATATCGCGTACGCATCTCTCTTACGGGAATTTATATGTGCAATTATGTAGGAATGACTAGAGGAATGTATTAAAATCGTTACGTATTTCTGAAACCTTCTTTTATTGTAGCGATCTGATCAATATTATCCAGCATCTCTAGTTACGACATTATGAAAAATGGGAAATTTATAGTGAAGTTTCCAGTGTTAAATAAAAAGAAACATAAGTTTTGACGTTAATCTTGTCATAACTAAGTTTCTACGACGGTCAATTTTATTCTACTGGAGGAATTTTATTCTATTCTCCTTACAAATGAAGGAAAATTTGCAGGTAGGATAATACAGGCTACTTACGTCGTTCGAAAAAGATGGTAAAATTGTACAGCGCTAACAGAAATTGTACGAATGTAGTTACACATATCTCTTAAATAGACTTGTATCAATATAAAGCGTAGTTTTACCATAAGCGGAGTTCAAAAGATGCGCACCCTGTCCACGCGTAAGATTAAAAATTTCCTACACAAGTCCTCTTTAAGAGCATGGGGGAATATACGGCGAACTTAACTACAACTTAATGGATACAGGGCTAGAGTGTTTCGAGCATGACGTGTGTTACGGCTGTTACTAGCGTAACGGCAGATCAAATCCATGGACAGGCCTAACATGGTGATTGACATTAAAAGCCTGATGATGCGATGGATGGGGTGTGTCGATTCGTATGTCGGCAGCCCTAAGATTATTTGACAGTGGCCTATTACACGCACTCGAATCTATCCAAACTGCTAAGTGCTACGCGACAGTGCCTGTACACTAGCATTACTTAACATCTCCAGATTTGTTTACTCTTGAATAAACAAAGAGACACAAAGTTAGATTTGTTAAGTTACAGATGTTCGCCAGAGAGTAAAAAAAATATGTGTGCTTACTTAAACCACTACAGACAAGAATTCTGTCCAGCTAAATTAAGCTAAAACTATGCATCTATTAAAGAAAAAGGTTTTAAAAAAACACAGATTCTTTCTCAAAGAATTAGTGGCTTTCTCCTTCTCTGTTCTGGCATTATTAAGTTGTTGTTATATAAAATTATTGTCCAGATAATGATCAAGTAAAACTCAGCCAACCGGCATGCAAATTCTTGTGCCTGATTACTACTGTACCCAATAATAGGCGCAAGATTATGTTGAATCTAGAAATAAAAAACGTGTTGATGTAAAGTATAAAGCTAGTGTAGTATAACAATGACTCAAATGCATGAAGTTCCCTTTTCTTGAGTGAGCAATTTCAAAGGTTTTACGATGGGTTCCGTACTCCGAATATGGTACAGAAGTTAGTTAACGGGTTTTGCAGAGCGATCATAAAGGACGCTCGTTCACCAAGCAGGTCGCTGTTGCATACAGAAGCAAAATGTATCAAACACTTCAAGAGACTTTGCCAACAACGCAGAATATCTAACATATACCTGAAGGGATGCAAGGATTCCTTCAACTTCCTTTACAAAAAAAAATAGTGTTAAAGCTGATATTAGTTAGCACTTACGCGTAGACATACCGACAAAAAAGGCGAAAATAAAACTAGTACAGGGACACATGTAGTCAGGAAATTTTGGTCTATCCTAGCGTTGGGTGAAAACAGACATAAACCGATCTTATATTGTAAAAATCGAATTCAGAAGTTTAAGGAGCATTTATATTAGTTATAAGAAGCATATTCGAAATCAATGCTGAAAACTACAGAAACTATTTTTTTTTTTTGTCCTAACACATCATTCGTACGGGGTATTAAAAAAATATACACTATTTTATTTTAACAAAAATAAACATATAGTCCTCATCAAACATTATTATTCAAAATGGTGGAACACATCACATGCCAGAATACTCATAACTGCCAAAATTACGTTATATAAAGAAAAACATTATTTATCAGGTGTTTTTTCTTTCTTACTTCCAAATGCTCTTCCGGAACCGGGACTTCTCCGCACATTGTTACGGCTTCGCAAGAATTTTTGCAATACGGATGTGGATCTCTGCTACGTAAAAACACTTGGTTCTGTTCGCACTTCCTGCACGTGGATACCAATCATGAGTTTATCTTATTTTTCATGCATCTTTTTCTGCTCTTACCGGTTAAGTCGAATAACGGACTCTGTTTTGCGTACAAACAACGCATTCTCCCAATAATGTACAGCTTCGGGCAACACCGTATTGTTAATGAGTTCAAACTTCTCTTGGTCCAGTCTTCACTCGCCAAACGAAGAAAAATTATCGTTATTAATTACGTATTATTATGATACATTGATACACAAAGCTTTATATCAATTGTTTTTAGAAAGAAATATAACAAGAATCTGAGTTTTAAAGGTATTTAAGTTTAAAGGAATATGAATTTGCTGAAGCGGTTATCTCACCTGTACACAGATTCGTCATAGTAAATTTTAATACGCAAAGGTTGATCTACACTTCTTTTTTTCATTATGTGAGCAGGTTCCAAGTGGACGCCATGAATCACCTACAATAAAGAAACAAAAAAAAAGTTATAAGCGTGACCGCTAAAACACCTCAAACAGTCTAATGAATTAGTCATTGTCTCGTAAAAATACGCATATCAAAGTCGGACTGTATTTGCTCTTCTTTTAGACTGAACTTATGCAATGATACACTAAGGCCACATGAACAGGTGGCACGGAATTCTAACCCATAACGGTACACGTAATTTTGGCTGGACGTTTTATAATAATGACAAAAAATAGGGAAATTCTCGCGAAGAACACCTGTTTTTTCTAATTATTTTCCCCCGTTTATAGTCAGACTGAGGGTCAGGAAACATTCCGTATGCATTTTGTGGTGTGTCGCACTTCGACCATGACCATTTTTTAATACAAATCTAAGGAAATAAAGATTGGTGTTCGGAACCATTCGTTTTGCGTAACCGAGGGGATTCAAAGGGAGGATAAAAGGATGAAAAACCAGGCGTTGTCCTACTTTCTCTGCTTCAGATCACATCCACCGGCACCGGATACCGATCGAAGCTACTGCCCATCACAGTTTCACATCTATTTCACAAGAAAAAGGGAAAGTGGGCCTCCTTCATACAGAATGATTCGTTAGAATTCCTTCTGTGGAGAGTCAGAGGATGTTCCCACGAGACGAAATTCCCTGATCACTAAGGACGATTCAAAGTTGATAAGATTAACAAAATTTGCCGTGTGCATCTGCTTTGCATTAATTTCTAATTTCCGCCTCTCAAAGTTGCCAATTCTAGAAGCTCTCAGGGAAAATCTGTCGGATCACCGAAGGGTAGAATTAGCAATAACACAAAGTTTAAATTTAAAAGTAAAATAAATGTGATCATAATTGTGGCAAAAAGGAGTAATGCAGATCACTAATGCAAAACTTCACAAATCCAAACAACAAAAAACAATCAATAAATGTAATATACGAATTATGAACAAGTACATAAAAATCACATATAAAATTAATAGCGTTGTGTAAATTTTACTCATTTTTTTGTACCACTTGACCAAAGTTTGACAAAAAGCAA
Source organism: Triops longicaudatus (assembly GCA_022885665.1). NCBI lineage: Eukaryota > Metazoa > Arthropoda > Branchiopoda > Notostraca > Triopsidae > Triops > Triops longicaudatus. The sequence continues at coordinate 54,034 of JAGQDJ010000032.1, forward strand.
ACGCTCACGCTGGTATAAAAAACAGTAAAGTAAAAATTACTTTAATAGGCTATTTTAGGGAGCTACTTTGTGATTAAGTTCGAAGTGAGAGCAAATTTCGGTCAGTCGTTTAACAGTTACAAAAAGGAAACGATATAAGAAAAGAGGTGGCATTTCGTGAAAAAAGGCAGTAAAAAATGTTTCAATTACCTCGTGAGGCTTAGGGTGGACATGTGAACACTGGCGATGAGATTCAACACGGTATGATTGGAATATGCACAATCCGAATAAAAGAACGACGGTTCGAGATGTAAAGTGGCAAGGTTTGTGTAACAAAGAGTAATGTGATTGGAATGACTGAAGGTAGTTAACGTAAGGCATAGTTTCAAAATCCCAGCAAGTGTTCCGAAACACGACTAGATAAGTTAATTCCCACGTTTTCTTAAGTAGCGACGCTTTACAGACACAAAATTATTTTAGCGCACAGACACACATCCATTCTCAACGCACAAGATAAACAAACTGCCCCCTGAGTCGTTGCTGGGAATGCTTAAAACTCTCGCCACTAGGAAACGGGATCCTGCGGGAGTCTAACACCACGAACGGCAGTAGTCTAGATAGAATAGATTCTATTGCCACGGAACTGCTTGGGAAAGCGGAACAATTCTTTACCTGTGACTTCCTTCAATCCGTAATTATTAAAACCGAGCCTTCACCCACAAGTACGGACCTTCCGAAGTCAAACTTAACTTTTAGATACTGTAAGTTTTCCTTCGTCGTTACAAATATTTGTTAGCAATTGACAATTCAAGTAGACTATGTTTAATGTATCGAAGTGCAGTACTCGGATAAAAACAAGACTCAAAACCAACGGATTAATGATAGCTTTAAAAGACCTAAACCTGGTAAAATAGACCAGTTTCATATTTTTATAAGCGGTTCACCGATACATCAAAATCTCAGTATAACAAACATATCGGAGTACGAGAAAACTGTTTGACATGTGCGAAGTTTGCTGTATCGGATACTTTGATCGTAAAGCTACATAGAGCGGGCCTCTCGATTCCCTGTCATGATAGTCCACTTTTCTAAAACTAGTCTACAGTTCGCTATGGGGTGACTCAGACTAACTGTAGATCGTGTTTCTCAGCAGTTTAAACTCATTGCCGAAAAATCGCCGACTATCAAACCCATCACTACCCAATGAAAGTAAAATTGCAATTTAAAAATAATATATTTATTTAGTAAGAAAATAAGGACGAGTTACTAAACTGGCTTTTAAATTAACACTAATTAAGGCCCTGGTCGAAGTCATCTTCTTTTGACAAAAACATTTTAACGTTTAAGATTATTGTTCAGCACATATGAACTATGTTATAGAAAAGTCCTGATAGGAATGTTAGGTAAAATCGACGTTTTGAGCGTGTTGATGTAATTAAAAAAGAAAAAATGATTAGAAGATCTAAAGACCTAAAGCATTTGGATTCTCCCGAATTGAAATTCTTTATTGGACCAAATTTTAAAATATTTTTATTCTCCTTCTTGTAGGTGCCGTTACCCAAGCCCAAACGCCTTTTATCCAACTTTGGGTAATTTACCTACTTTTGAGGAGGGATTACTACTGTAGATGATGCGTACATCTGTTCAGGACAGGGCTTCAACTCATACAGCAATCGAACAGGAGATTCGTTTTACAAGATTCCTTCCCTATAACACTGAAGTTCTCTTTTAACATGGTGTTTCTAATACAAATACAATACGTCCCCTTTACCCGTCTACGGTTACAGGTTAAATTGCATATGCCTTAGTAAAAAGAAATTGACCCTTATTTATGAAACAGTTGCTCGACTTTATAGCGAAAAAGTGCTGAAGTTAGTAGGCTAAACGAGAATTATTAATATTTCCTTCACAATTTTCTTTCGTGATACTTTTACTTATCATTTTTGGAGCTTATATATGTATTCAAACTGAAATTGTAGATTGTTTTCTAGCTAGTAGTTTTCTTTCTTCGCGTATACAGTATAAGTTCCTTTCCCTAACCTAGCGCATAGGAGGTAGTCTACTATTAGCCGAAAACAAATCGAAGACAAGCGAGCGAATTAATTCTATTCGGTGCGAAGATGCGAGTTATCCGAAATGTTTATCAAGATTGTGTCCATACATTCTTAATGTTTTACTCGCGGTGACGTTTTGTTTTCATAGATGAGGTGTTAAGTACCTATTATACCTATTTTACGTGGCAATAGAGTCCAAAATTTGTGAACAGGGCTTTTGAGCTCCTGACACTTCCGAGGTGGCGCTGCGGTTTCCATAAACAAACTGCTAAGCATAAATAGAAGTATTTAGTAACTCGGGTGAGTTTTGTTAAGTTTATTTACGAAATGGCTGCATCCAGTTCGAATAATAATGCTGCACTAACGCAGAACTCAACGCCCGCGGCTCTAAATACTGAAGAACCCCTTGAACAGGTGAAATAATGTTATTTTTAATTAGAATGTCTTGGTTGCTCACAAGTCTGAAACTAATAGTTATTTTAAAGCATTTTATAACTGCTTTTATACTGTGTAAAACCTCTTAAACATTTTACTGGTATTTTTGTTAACTTTGATTGCCTATTCTTACAGTTCTTGTCAGCACTTTAGCAAAAAATCTAGCCGTTGCGTAAAAAATATCATATAATATATTATACAAATCTGATTTGGAAAAGGGGCTAATTTTTATTAACTTAAAGTGCTATACTGGTTTTTGGAGAAGCACTTAAGTAGTTGTATTTTTAGGTAAACAAATTTATAAAAAAAAGCGACAGTATTTAATGTTCCATTATAATGTGTAGCTTGATGACGATGACGTGGATCCTCAATTGGGAGCGACGAGCTCTGGTCGGAAACGTCTGTTTTCCAAAGAACTTCGTTGTATGATGTATGGCTTTGGCGACGATCAGAATCCTTACACTGAAAGCGTAGATGTGTTGGAAGATCTCGTTATTGAATTTCTCATTGACACGGTAAGTTCAAGCTTAAAATTAGACCTAATAATTTCGTTGTGATAGTTAAAAAGAGAATACTAGTAAACTATACCCATGGTTACAGCCTCCAATCCCGCATTTTATACTTTGACATGTCCGTTTCCCAAATTTTCTTTCTTTCTTTTCAATATTGGGATACTACAAAAACTTTCCTTAAACGACAGATTTTTAAACTTGTCTAATTTTTTTTATTTATTTATTTTATCCAGACCCATAAAGCCATGGAAATTGGTCGGACAGGACGAGTACAAGTAGAAGACATTGTTTTCCTTGTGCGTAAAGATCAGCGCAAATACGCTCGTGTTAAAGATTTGCTGACCATGAATGAAGAACTTAAGAAAGCCAGAAAAGCTTTCGATGAAGTTAAATATGCTGGGGTTTCTTAACATTTTGTTTAATTTTCGTATTGAGAGACGTATTGTGTACAAAATTTTGACTACGATTTGTAAGAAAATATACTTGCTATTCGTTAGCTTATGACTTAAACACGTTACATTAGTTTTTGTAGCAAATATTAACTGTTTTTGGATTGTAAGTCCAGGAAATTGCCTTCTGTTTCGTTTCGATCACTGTTTTTCGTGTACTCTTTTATCTTCGTATTCATCTCCTTTTTTGTGGGATTGCTTTCTCGTTTGTTTTCGCGAGTTTCGACGGGAGAAAAAAGGACAGGTATTTTGCACGACATCTAGAGAGTCTTTCTTCGTAGCACTATGCGACTGAGTGTCCGGAGAGTTCGTTTGTAACAACGATTTAGTGGGAATATTTCGGAACACTGGACGAACTAAAAGTCTAAAATAAAACTAAGAAATTATAATAAGAAACTTTAAAACGTGATAAATTAGTTAATCCGTTTCTTGAAAATAAATTATAATTCCATACTTCCAAACCTTACAACGAGAAATTATCTGTACGAGTACGGTAATACTCCATACAATGCATCATTACGAAAAATGATTCACCTCTCTGTAACCCTAACTGCAAAACATACAACGATGTATTTTACAGGAAAAAAAGGCGAAAGATCGAATAGCGACGGAAGGCTCCTCAGATCTATTACTTTTGACACGTAGGAGTTATGTGCAGTAATGTGTATAGCACGACGGAAAAGGGTGAAATCGGTCTCAACAGTTTTTAACCCGAACTGCAAAACCTATTATGACATATTTTGTATGAAAAAAAACATCAATCGAAAAATCTAGTAGGGCTTGGAGTTATGTTCAGCTTTATAACTTCATACGCAGGAAAATGTACATAAACCTATATCTATGGAGTACGGCAATACTCCATATAATGTGTACAACAGGAAATTTTATCCACCAAGACTTCGTCGTTATTAGATGCGCTATATAAATGTGTTGCAGACAGAAAAATTGCATTGAAAAGCTACTTGTACCGTGTCTTTCCACGCTTTACATGCTTCCAACGCGAGGGATATATTCATTTTTCATTTTCTGATCATCCAACCGCTTGCTTGACCCCCGCTTGAACAAGAAAAGCTTTCAAGCTTTCTTAAAAAAAAAAAAAAACGTATTTTAAACGTTTGCAAACATCTATACGTCTTGTGGACGTTTTTTTTCGCGTACTTAAGGCTGCTGTTGGGAACAGGCAGTTAGATCAAACAATCGTTCAGTTACTTCCACTATGAAAGTGTAAAACATAAAAGATTCCTGCTTGTTACATTCTGGGAAGTTGTGGCGACGCGTGAATTTTATTTGCGCAAAAGGATTTTTCCCCGCCAACGCTTGGCAACACCTCTTTCCTCTCCCCAGGCTCACATCTCCGTGTTTCTTATGGTCGCAATGCCAGGAAGTGTCACTGTCGCATGAAGTGTTCGGAATCGCATCCCAAGACTCGATAGACTGGAACAGGTTTCTCTCCCTACAACTACAAACCCATGGAGAACAGCGCAGAAAGGCGCAAAAATCCGCCAAACGGCTATACCCGTGTTGTGGATGGCCAGAAACTTATCCTTCGTAAAAAGGTAATGCAAGAAACGTACTACGACAAACGCTTGATTAGGTTAATGTCATTATAGGCTTACCGAAACACAAACAAAGTTGCCGTGATTTCAGGCTGCGGAGAAGCACGCGAGATGCTTAATGCAGGTTTTCTTTAATACCCCACGTAATACGTATGTAATTAGACTCGAGATTAACTATTTTACAGGATTAGTGGGGCCTGGGTTGCTATCTGCGGTTGTCTTAGGTTCCGGCTTCGCTTCTCCACGACCGGAGCAAATATTGTACGTCATTCGAGAAATAAAACCGGACACCAATGGTAAAGTTTTATACACAAAAAAAGTACCTTAAACTGATGTATAGCCGGAGTACTTGTCGTTATTATCAATACTTCTGGAGACGTAATTAACTTTCAATTGGCGACCGAGTATGCGAGAAAACAAGGGATTAAAGTACGTGCAACGCGTTACAATCTTACATTTTTAATTTTACAATTTGACTGTCACTCTTTTACTGTGTGTTCAAGGTCGAAGTGGTTATTCTAGGCACGGATTGTATTACAGATGACAAGGTTGATGCAATACAGCACAGTGGACTGATATCCAGCTTGCTGGTAATGAAAATATGTAGTGCTTTGGCGGAAAAAGGTGAATCAGTAGAATTCATCGTTGAGTACGTCAAGAACATACAGCGTGAGATTGGCACAGCAGGGCTAACCGTGACTCCTTGTTCGACTACAAGTAGGTTTACAATAGTAAACACACTTTGCGATTAGTAATCTTACGCGATTTTTTGCCTTTTTGGGATTAGTAATCTTATTGGTTTTCATTTATGCACAGAGGACGAAGTCCGATTTCGCATAGAGAAAGGCGCGGACCTTTTTGGAATGACAAGTGATAGCAGTGGACATCTTTTGCAAAATGTAGTACAACAGTTTTGTACCCGTTGCACATATACAATGCCTTTTCTTAGGAAATACTAGCGAACAAACTTGCAGCAGATATGGTTGAACATGTAATTAGATTTTACTCCAGAACTAAAGTCGATTTCAAACCAAATTTTACTGCGGGTTTGGTTATTAACAGTTCTGGGAAGCTATCGGAGTTTGAACAGCTCACTTGTACAGAAGGCATCGTCAAACAGCTAGGTATAGTGAGATTTCCTATTGTTTTTTTAAAGGAACTTCACACTTGTTAATTTTTGTAAAAAAGAAAAATCAAGACTTATTGAAACTAGTTTTATTCACTTTTACTAGATAAAAAAAAAATAAGCGTTTCGATACAAGTTTCTGTGTACTAACTTTCATTAATTAATAGAGCTTCGAGGTATAGCCGTCGCACGTTGTTTGTCTCGTCATTGCATAACGTCTTGGGAAAAAGCTAGTCTGCAAATGAGTCTGGTGCCCCTCGACGATCGCTTACAGCAGTTACTGGATTGGGACTGCGTTGCGCTATCTTGGCCCAGGTATACCTCGGGTGTTAAGATGAATGACGATGGCAGGCATATGATCATTGTTCGCCAGGTAAATATTTGTCTAATGATTACCTGTCGAAAGAAAACTATGCCACAAATGCTTGATTAAAGGGAGATGTTAACTGTCCGATCGTCGAGAATAATGGAAGCACGGAAGAGTCAATTGCGAGTTGGTTAGTGTCAGTGTGTTGTTTCCTGGGCTGCTTGTTGCGTTGCCTCACGTTTGTTGAAGAAGAACGTAAGTTACTCTTCATTTGGACTACTAGAAAACTTTCAAGTCTTTTCATGTCCTATGTCTTCAGATATTGAGTGTTGTTGTCTTCTGTGTTCGCTGTGTAGAGAGTAAGTCGTTTTATCATTTTTTGACTCCGCCTGCGCATCATAGAGCACTGAGGGTACGAAGGTTAGTTGCGTCTTACTATTCAGTTCGTTCTCCTACCAGGTTTTAGAAGCTGTTACTCGTTATCGTAGACTTTCCTTTAATTCTACAGGAAGGTTTGAATTGCATTTGTGTATGTGATTCCCACAATAACTTGTAATCATTTTTTTTTTTTTTTTTTTTTTTTTTTTTTTTTGACTAACCGAGTAAGCTTGAGTTATTGCGCTGAAACAGTCGGTACATCAAAAACGATTACGAAAAGAAAACCAATGTTGCTTCACTTCACTCGCACCAACAAGAAATATATACATATTATCTACATTTGGGGAGGGAGGTAAGGGGGGAGGAAGGGGAGGGGAAAAGGCGAGGAAGAGAGGGCTATTTACAAGCGGGTGGTTTGTTCCATAAAATTTACAATTGCTGGGAAAACTTATAGGGTGGTCAGCACCTCTTGGAACTTAAAGTGGACTTTGTGGATGCTTAGCTTCCTGAATAAAACGGCCCTTTCCTTTCAATTTGCGACAGTGGAACACAAGGTGAGCAAGGTTTGAAAAAATTGATGCTAGTAAAAGCACTTGGCTGATTCCATTTTACCCAAGCGCAGTAAGACCTTGTTGAAAAATGAGTTGTCCGAATTTTTATAAGATTGCTGATGAACCGACGCTGAAGTTTGACGTCCATAATGCTACGATACGAAGGGCTAATTTTGAGGTACGATACACAGGGCTTTGCACCATTTCCAATCGGCTTTCCCACTTTTTCATAATGTACGTCTTAATCAAGTTAAGGGCTATGTTCTGGCTTACGGGTATGTTGGGTCAAACCCTGGCTAAGAGTTGTCTTGACAGGAGAAGTAAGTGTTCTCTGGACAGGACAAATAAGACACATGTTTTGCGTGAATAGGTGGGGTAGGCCAATTGCGCCAGCTTCTGGATCCAAAATGCCTTTGTAATGTTGATTCCAGGAGCAGTTCTAGAAGCAAAAGCCCTGTTTCAGCTTCACGCGCGATGGTTGGAGAATCTATAAACATACAGTAAAATCTATAATTTATAAACGTAAAATCTGTAACATACACCGGTTATAACGAACAATCGTCCATAGCGTACAATATCCTCGGGTCTCGGCGAAATGCAAATGCACAGGGAAAGTTCAGCTATAAGGACTTCGCCTATAGCGTACAAAAACTGCGGTCCCCGTGGCAATTTACACATCCTTTTCCAGTCCGCTACGGTGAGCACCAGCGCTTGCACGCAATAACGCATAAAAACAACAAAACCAGAGGGAAAATTTGCGTTCAACAAGATCAGGATACTCGAGCTAGAGAGTTCTTGGTTTTAAGTAGAGTACCTCAAAGAAGCCCCTTTGATGCTTTCGCTCTCATACGACTTCCGCTGGCCAAATATCGTATAGGTGAATACAGGAAAAAACTGTTAATTCGATTGTACTCTGATAATTCAGTAAGAAAACGGCAAAAAGGCTGCTCTTGCGAAACAGCTTCCATTAACACGACAGGCTACGTGAAATATAGACAAGACAATAAATATGAGTAAAGCTGTTTTCTAAGGCATTTCGGACAATATTGGCTATTACGCACAATCGGCTAAAACGTACACATTTCCCATCCTCTTGCATGTACGTTATAGCGAGGTTTTACTGTATGAGGATTTTCTAACACATCGCTATCCTTAATATACATAATATGTTAATTATCCGATTCGTGAGCCCTCTGCAATTGCACGTGTATAGCAGTTCAATAAAACCTCGCTATAACGAACGCCTTAGAGGGCGGGAGGTTTGTTCCGTTTTAGACAAAATTTATGATATCAACAATGCCTACAATGCTTTTGGTTTCGTCGGAACCCGTGGATCTCGATTACAGTAGTCGATGAGTTTTTACTGTAACGAGAATTAACGTACCGTTTGTTTGAGCCGTGAGTTTTGATATTAAGTCTAATGAAGTAGGCTTGGAAACGGCAGTGCGTGCTTTCACAGCTGTTATATGTAGGCGTCTAGGGTTCGAAATATTTTGTGTTTGAGCACAGCATACGGATCATGCACAATCTCTTTGGTTATTCACACTGTTCACCTCTACGATTATGGTCGCAATATACAGGCAAGTGAATTACCACAACAATTTTAAAGACAACAGCTGAAATTTCGTGCATAGAATCTCTGAGATACCTCATCGCTTCTCTGTTTGACAACATTTTTATGGGAAAATATCCCATTTTGCACTTTTTAACTGCGTGAGCCAAGCTTGTTGCCCAGGGACGTTTAGAATATTCATGGTTAGAATTTGGGTACAATTTTCTGAAAGTTCAGTTGAAGCCTTCTGTGTCACCGTGAGCCCATATTTCGATTCATGATTATTTTAAGGGGCATTTTAGTATGCTGAGCACGACGCACCATTTAGTGCTTTTGACATGACGAGAATTAACGAATTTCGATCTAAAGTAAGCGGTGTTTAGCTGGGATTAAGCGGACCATTAGGGCCTAGAAAGCTCTTCAAGTTTCCCGTGAAGGCAACGTATTGTCCAGAGTGCATTTTTTTTTTAGATATTATCCATTCGGGTGTCGAAAACGGGTTCCGAAAGTGGTGTGACAACTTATAAAGGCTTCAGGATACAGGCTTTCTGGAGACACAGGAGTTTTCGTAAGAAAAAATACCGGGGGCTAAATAAGTATATTCTTTTAGAATATGAGCTTCTTTAATTGGAAAACAAAACGGCTATAACTGTGTTTTGCGTTTTCCTGACACGGCAAGAGTCCAACACCGAAGTAACTCGATAGGCCTACATGTTTCTTGGTATTGTCTGGCAACGCCGCTCACATTCCTCAGAGTAAACCTACTTACCAAAATAGCTATTGCTAGCTTCGTGCATTGTAAAACATATAATTAGGTAAAAACTTCCGTAATTTCTGTCTGTCACTCACGAAGTACCTGAACAAATGAGTGAACACGTTGCTACTAATACCCAAGATCATACCACTGTTGTTCCGCAAGACTTATACTCACTGTACAGTCATGTGTCTATTTTAGATGACCAACGTTTGATCCTTCGCAAAGAGGTGAGTTTAACCTTATAACCCCAGCTTGTTTTGACGTTGTGTTATCAAGGTTCTCGACAGCCGGGACAAAGTTGCTGCGATAAGCGGCTGGGGCGAAGGAAGTGAACATTTCAATGCAGGTACTATTCGGAAAACTTTATAATTTACGCTCATTTTATTTAGCTATTTAATTTTCGAAAGTCAAGTGAACGACCCATGCTATTTTTCAGGGCTTGTTGGGCCTGGCTTGTTGTCTGCCGCTGTTCTAAGCCAGGAGTTCAGCCCGCCGAAAATCGGAAACATTCTTGCTGCCATTCGTGCAGTTAAACCGGCAAATAATGGTAATGTGGGTAATAAATGTCGCATTTATATTCGTTAATCGTTTCGCCTTTCTAGCTGGTGTTCTAGCTCTTGTCATCAATGATACGAGAAATAGACTCAATTTCAGCGCGGCAGTTGAGCGCGCCCGTAATGAAGGCATTAACGTAAGTGCTTCGGAAATCTCTTCCGAAAATTACTCATTTTTTTCTCCCATAGGCAGAGATGGTGACACTGGGAGAGGAGCAGTCTTTGACGAGTTGGAACAAAATGTTGAAGCATAATGGAACAGCGTCAGCTTTGCTGGCAGCGAAAGTAGCTTGCGCCTTAGCCGACAAGGGTACAACATTGGAAGCCATTATAGAGCACTTGAACCAGTTCTTGCCAACTGTTGCAACAGTGGGCTTAGCTTTAACACCGTTGTATACAACAGGTGAGTTATTGAGTACTGTAATTCGACTTTTGATAAAGCAAAAAGTAACTATGTGATTTCGATTGTAGGTCTTGAACCTGTATTCCGTTTGGAAAATGGTGAAGTCGAAATTGGCTTTGGATGTAAAGAGGAAAACATGGCTCTTCGTCAAGATGTAATTCACTTTTTGTGATTTCTTTACATTAAGTATGGTGTCTTTACAGCTAGTGTCGGCAAAGGAGGTCGCGGCAACGGTGATCAAAAGTGCAATTGGCGACCAGACACAAACGAAGTCATGGGATTTTAAACCGGGGGCTCATGTAGCGCTGATTGTTAGCTATTTGGGAAACTTATCACAGCTGGACCAATTAGTTTGCATGAAGCAGATTCTTGAACAATTAGGTAATTTTCTAGTAAAGGAAATTTTTGTACGCGTATATCGATGAGTTCGTTGTCTCAGAGGCTCAAGGTTTCACTGTCCTTCGCTGCTGGTTGCGATCACCTGTAGCATCCCAAGGAAACGCGGGCTTGCAAATAAGCTTGGCTGTAGTAGACGATCTCGCATTGGAATTACTCGATTTTGTCTGTTTAGCCCCAGCGTGGCCTATGCGCTTCACTCCTGATAAATCAAGCAAGCTAGGTGCTTGGAAAGATGACTGCCAGGTGTTGCAAGAAAGCATTATTTCATTCAGTATAGAAGTCTTAATAACGAAATATCTCTGTAATTAGGACGAAACCAAAGATCAAAACGCCAGACCTAACGGTCATGGGAAATGCATTGATTGTGATAGTTTATATAATTGCTGCCAATGCTGTAACAGTATACTCTATTGCCTGAAAGGTAACGTATTTTATTACTTTAATCCGAAAATTATAAGTACAGTACAATCGTAATGTGTAACCTGTTTTTATTAGTCATAGTCGACTTGCTGACGTTATTCAATGATCACGACTAACTGCCTTTCGGGTTTACCAGTCAACGTTATTACTGGCATATTCGTCACTTGTTTCCCCATGTTTCTCAGATTCATCCTTTATCAGTTTTATAAACAAGGTTTTGTGTTATCAGTTGACGAAATAAGCTATGTGCTGTTGGATAAAAATCTTCATTTCTGGAACAGACTGAAGTTTCTTGTCACCATTCCATTACAAATCAAGAGATGTGTAAAATCAAAGTTCCTTTCTTTCAATATACTTCATCGAACACTTCCGTTTGTTAGAGTAATTGCATTAAACTGCATAAAGCAGAGAAAAGGAAAGCATAGTACATTCAACATACTGTGGTCTCCACTTAATTGAATAGCGGTTATTTGAATAACCCGTACGATTACACGAAAATTTTACGGTCCCGTTCTAAGACCATTTAATTTATTGTGAACCTACTTCTTTTTATTGCATAATGGATAGTTGAGTACTGCGCTTTAAAAAAAAAATAAAGCCCCGCTTACAGTGTTGAGTGACATCGCTTAAATGAATATTAATATTTGGCAATAATCTTTGACAAGAAAAAGCTACAATATTCCTAGGAAATGCTTGGAAGGTCTAAACCAATTACGTCAAATTTACGTTTCGGTCATGAATTGAATGAAGCAAACACTGTCCAAAGAAAAATGCTACGTGTACAATTCCCTATTTTTTAATGCTTCGCACATGTGAATACCGTCCGTCCGGTCCCAAGCCTATTCAAACAAACGGTCTGCACTGTATTCAGTAAATCTCACCAATTATGGTTCGAATTTAAGCCCATACAATTTCGTATAAAAATAAGAGTACAGAATTCACTTCATCTTAATTGCGCTCGACGCCTTGAATAGAGTATTCGTCACTTCTCCTGCATGAGGCCTGAATGACGTAGCATACTTCCGACCGCATAGTAGGTGAGACTGTTGTCGCACCGTGCTACTTGCCTGTAAGCCAAAGAGCAGTCTGACCTCACGTTTTTCACTCTCGGCCCTGCAGGAAACTTTCCCTGAAAACCACCAAAGCAGTACAGTCTCACCTACGCTTTCCTTGCGAGTAAACAACGCTGTGGTTTCTTTCAAGTTTTGAGGTGCGGTTACTGCCAAGTGAAAGCTTCGTCTCACTAGCTCTGTATTTGAACCGCTTTTCGAAAAATGAGCAAAAAGTTGTTAAATTCTTCGGAAACCGCTGTTGACGAAGCTTTGCAAGGTCTAGTTTCGGTGTATAACCATTTGCGTCTTTTGGGAGATCAACGAGTTATCCTTAGGGACGAGGTGAGGGCCGTGGCTACTTTTTTCTTACAATTATTTGCGTTGCTCAGTAAAATGATATCCTTTTACTTTGTGATTACTTCATAGGAACATGCTTGTAAGAACAAAGTTGCCGTGATATCTGGTGGTGGAGCGGGACACGAACCTTTTAGCGGGGGTAAAATTTTTTAAAAAGAAAAAAAAAATACGAAATCGCGCTTGGTGTAATTCTAATTTGTATGTTCGTAAGGACTTGTCGGGCCTGGCTTGTTATCTGCGGCTGTGTCGGGCTCCGTATTTGCGTCACCGCCTCCAGGTCACATTCTTGCTGCTATTCGAGCTGTCAAGCCGGAAAACAATGGTACAGTAAAAATGCTAACAAGACCAAAATTTAAATTAAAATTTGAACATGTAGTCGGTGTACTCGTTATTGTGATCAATTATACCGGAGATCGGTTGAATTTTGGTTTGGCGGTAGAACGGGCCCGTAATGAAAACATTAAGGTAACGAAATGTCGCATTCTAGTTTGAGACGAGGTCAGTTTTCTGATTTTATAGGTAGAGATGGTGGTAGTCGGCGACGATTGCGCCTTGGCCAGTCCTAATAAAGCCGTAGGACGCAGGGGATTGGTTGGCAGTTTGTTGGTCATGAAAATCGCCAGCGCTCTTGCAGAAAAAGGAGAATCATTGGAATCTATTGTCGAATGCCTGCACAACTTGCTGCCTAGACTTGGCACAATAGGAGTAGCGCTAACCTCTTGTTCCTTGCCGGGTAAAAGAGAAACACATAATCTACTAAACCAAACCCATTAAGTGCAAAAATCACGTCGCACCTTACAAATTTTAATACGGGGATTTTCTTGTTAGGAAGCGGACCACTCTTTCACATAGAAAGTAACGAAATCGAATTAGGCTTAGGCATCCACGGCGAAGCGGGCGTTTCGCGAATTAAGGTAACATTTTTCTTTGAGAATTTTGCACTAATGAATACTTGATGATAGGCCATGCCTGCGAAGGACGTTATCGAAACCATGATTGATTATATGATTCGGGATGACTCCAAGAGGAAATTGGATCTCACTCCTGGGTCTAGAGTAGCCCTAATCATAAATAACTTGGGCGGCTTATCGCAACTCGAACAATTAGTATGCGCAAAAGAAATTATAAATCAACTAGGTAAATCTTGCAATACTTAACTAGTTTTAGTGTTTTTAAAACATTAATTGACGTCAAGAGTACTTCCGCGTTGACAAATCTCCTGTGCGGTGTCATCAAGATTTCAAGCCTATATTTGCATTCGATTTTTCGTTGCTGCATTTTCTGTATACGTGTTGTATTTAATTATTAAGATAACTTACTTTATTTAGTTTACATGCATAGTCACTTGCGAAAAAAGTACTTGTGAAAAGATTTATTAACTAAATACATTTCCTACTTTTCCCTTCGAAACAGAACACCGTGACTTAATGGTAGTGCGATGTTGGATGGGTCATTTTATGACATCGTTGGAAACGGCCGGCTTGCAGATCAGTTTAATGTTGGTCGACGATGCAGCGTTAGAATTACTCGATCAGGAATGTTTGGCACCGGCATGGCCTAGACGCTTCTATTCGGAATCCCGTTTTACTCCCCAGAAGTTAAGCGATGAAGGAAAACGCTGGGAACCTCACTACGAAGTATTTTTCTAATGTACCTTTTAACACAGTTACCCCTTACTAAATTTTTACATTTTTATTCCCTCGTCGCTAGGAAAAGGGTCTCTACCTCAGCTTCGAGTATCATGACACGGTTCGTTCCGCAATTCAAGCCGCTTGCGAACGTTTGATGGAGCATGAATCACTACTTAACGAACTCGATTCTGGTTGCGGTGACGGTGATTGTGGTACGACCATGGCCAAGTTTGCAGCAAGTAGCAATAATTCCGTGAATATTGCTAAGCTTTATTTTACTGATTGTTATTTGCATTCTTAGGCATTTTGGAAAGAACAGATTCCTTGTGTGTCATGTGTCCGTACACAATGCTCAACCAATTGGCAGTATTAGCCGAAAACCACGTAGGCGGTACGTCTGGAGCTCTTTATGCTCTCGGACTCACTTCTGCCGCACGTGAATTTCTACCTGGCGAAGATAATGTCGAGATCTCCTGGAAAACATGGTCGCGAGCTGGAGAAGCTGCTGTGAAAGCTATAACAAAGTACGGTAAAGCCGAACTAGGTGACAGAACTTTGCTGGATGCTTTAGTGCCGGGGTTAGTCAAGATCCGGGATGCGGATGATAAGGACTCTCTTAACGCAGTATTAGATGCCCTGTTAGCTGCTGGCAAAGCGGCTGAGGACGGTGCGGAAAGTACGACATCAATGGAAGCTAAGTAAGTGCAAATTCTTATTTGCATGTTAAAACCTTCTGCAACGTATTCCACTTCAAAAACTTTTTTGCTTAATACGGAGACTGTTATCTACAAAATTGAATTGTTGTAGAGCTGGCCGTGCAGCATGTGTATCTTCCGAGCACTGGGATAGGCCCGATGCTGGTGCTATGGCTGTTGCACTGTGGTTTCAGGCTTTAGTAAAGAAATTAGACGAGATGTTACGCATTCCTGATCCTGAACCGGAACCCGAGCCTGAGCCCGAAGTCCCACCGCCGCGTTCTCGATCAAGCTCGTCTAGCTCTTCCAGCTCTAGTTCTTCCAGCTCGGATTCGGATAATGAATAAAAGAGAAATGGGCTTGTTCGTATAAACACACGTGTATTCTTAAAAACGTTGGACGGACGTAAGAAGTTGCACTATTATTGCATTATGGACGGTATTTCATTTGGAAAAGATTATCTTAAAAAACATGGCTAAAAACATTCAAAAAACTTTTCAAAAAGATCTAGAAAAAACAGAGATTCTTCCTTGTGACCTCTCACTTGGTAAAACAACTCGTTAATACTACCACCAATGCCATCAGTGTAAACACTAGCGGTAGCGTAGATTGATTTGCAACTGCTCCGGCCAAACGGCACTTGTACATGTCATACCTAACAGACAAAATTAAAAAATTAACAATAATTGATTCTACCTCAATAAAATTAAACACAATACCTTGTTGCTTGATTAGCTACCAAATTCACAAATTCGGATTCCACTAGCTGCCCATCGAAATAGGTGGTAGCGTCTTCAAATGGGTACTCATACCCTTGAATACACTCACACTTGTAACCACCTGTGTCAAACCCACGTCCCAAAATTGGCACACACTAGCCACACAAAAGTCTCATAAATTGATACAGTAATATTTAGTCGTATAACTTACATAAGAGGATTTCCGGTCGCATTTATGCGTGTCTTTGAATGCATTGGGCGTATGATACTTGCTGGGACATTGGTTGATGTCCAAAACTTGCAAATCCATCGTTACTGTCACGGCACCCCTAACACAAAAAATCACGTGATTTGAAAACCAAAAAGAACCACTAAGCTAGACTCACTTGAACTCCAATCTCGTGCGTAAAGAATCCCAACCGAAAAATGGCGCAGCGTAAGTAACTACCCATTTCTTAATGAGCCCATCACAGTCGAAGTAAGGAGGCGTCCAAAATCCGTGACGCAATTCAGCCGCCCTAATGAACGTAAAGTTTATTTCTGAATTTTTTTTTTTTTTAGTTTTCAATTGCGTACTTGTAGAAAGTAGGGAAGTGTTCATATTTCTGTGTATGTTGGGCGTATTCTTCAGCACGGATTCTGAGTTTCAAATAGTACTTTTCTAAGTCATCAAAATTGGTCGACCAGCGCGATTTCAAGTGTTGGAACCAGAATTTGTTCAAATACAGATTATCCGTATCATTCAATCTCGCCAAATCTTCCATATTAAATTTCCGGGTGTTTAGCTCCTCTTTGTAAGCGTAGGGTGCGAAAAGCGTTCTGTTCGTAAACTTGCGTCGGTCCCAAAAGATTCCAGCTCCCCAGATCTTGGTATCACCCAAAACTAACGCCAATGCCTCAGCCATCATTTGATCTTCAGTCAAGGGACGATCCGCCACGCGGTTTCCAGAGAAAACTTCATTGGGGTTCATAACTTGCAAGAAACCGGAAATGAAGTTGGCTAGACGCAACGCCATGCGTGCTTCGTTTTCAAACTGCTGGTCGGCGCCAAAAGATACATCACCGTGCAAAATGAGGTCGTCGGGACTAAATTTCTTGCGATCTTTGCAGTTCTTCGAGTTGACAGAGCGGATGAAAGCCAGAACTCTGTCAATGTTCGGTTTCGGCGAATGAGTCGAATTGGCACCATGGGAGGTGTTTAAGTAGGCATGGTTCTTCTCTAGGTACTTGAGTCGCATGATGGGTTCCATTTTTTCCCACTGTACGGGTTGTTTCTGGATCCAACCGATGCGAGTACATTCAAACTGGTCGTGATATTCTTTCTTGGAGGCGCGCTCTATGATTTCGCCTAAGAATGGACGCCGCTGTAAGTTCGGAAGGCGGTAACGTGGTTGGCATCGACACTGGTAACCTCCTCTTCGGAAACCGTAACCATGCAACGGTTCGCACTAAGGAAGTTGCAGAAATTAGGGTATTAAAAAATACACAGAAAGTTGGAAAAGAATGTGTACTGAATAAATACCTCAGTTGTTTCTTTGCATCGCGCAGTATCAGCGAAACGATTAGGTCCATCATTACCTTGCCCTCTTGGACATTGATTTATGTCCACTCGTTCAAAATCCATTTCCATAACAGCGGCAGCAGTATAGCTGCAAAAACACAAAGGTTATTACACCACTTACAAAGTGTCGAAAGTACCGAAATTCCAACATATCGCATGTCACGCTACAACAACTCCCTTACAATAAAGTTCTTCAACAAGTTCTGATGCAAAAACGAAAGACTTGAGAAAATTGTAAACGACCATCAAACACGAGAATACGAAACACATGAAAAAATAGTAGATATTACTGTCGACTTTAAAACTTCTAAAAATTTTATTAATTAAAAACCCATCGCAGACTAACGCCTGCTGATGGTCTACAAATTTCCAATTATGCCAGCTAACGTGGGTGCTATCTTTTCGCAACCGTTGTGCTTAAAAAGAGTTACCATTCACATTTCAGTCGTTATTCAGGAATATCACATGTTCAAATCGTAAATTTAATTCTAGTGCTCTTTCAGCAACGACACTTTAGCCCTTTTTACTTTTATTTATTAGCAACTCATGTAGTAATTTCGAGCATATTTTAAAAAGTTAACTCCGATTTTTTACCATTTCAGCATGCTAAAATATGTCCGAACTAGTAAAAAAGACTGGATTTCATCGTCATTTGAAATTTGTCTAGTAAAATGTTCAACGACTTTTGAATATAATAAACAACAATCGCAAAACATGAGAAATTGAAATATCAGTGCTTCTGCGCACTGCTTTTAAAAAGGGGGCTAAAAAATTAAAACGAAAAAGTACCCATCAATTTTGACAAATGTTAGCGAAAGCAAAATCATTTATCGAAGCCTGCTACTAAAAACCAATAGTAAATTTTAAACTTAACATGAGGCACACATAATCGGGTAAAATAATGAATAAGGCGCTGCTACTTACGTCGGGTATTCAATATGCCGAAAACCAGTGTGACGTGGATAGATATCAGCGATGGGTACTACAGCAGCCACAATCCATTTATTTGATCTGCCACAATCAAAGTATGGTCTTGTCCATTTCACCGGCCCCGGAATTTCATCCGCCCCTAAAACGGTATCATTAAAACCCAATTTCTCCTGTGACGACTAATACGTTACCTGGCGGCCCATGGAAGGTAAACGTTTCATTGGTGTTATTCGCATACCGAATTTTCACTTGGTATGTGGTTTTCGTATCTTGACGACCGTTAACTCGGTCCGGTAGCCATTTCCGATACCTAAAAATAAATACCCGATAAATAATAATACTTCGAAAGTCTCTAATCATTCTTCAAAGCTTTTACACAATAAGTTACAGGATACAAAAAAAAGATCGTATTATAATATATTTTTTTCTGAATTTTCATATATTAGGACGGCTCTTGATTTCTTACCATTCATTAATTCGGTACTCATCAGAAGTGTAATTATGACTTCGACTGTAGGATGGAATAGCCCCCAAATCCTTGACATCAATAGTATTTAGCGTAGAGAACCGTTCCAAGTGAATAGGATCGTTATAATCGTCAGCCCTGTACAAAATAACCCCAGGTTAGACACAAAAACAGAATTTTGCATTCAAAAGTTTACCTAAAGGCACGAGGTGCAAACAGCGGTAAGGTCTTGTTGAAGAACGACCTGTAGGATGAAGTATAGGACATGTTGGGGCTAAAGTAGACCGCACTGGCGTTCAATTTTGGATTGGCAGCCACATCAGCCATAGCCGACATGAAGTAGTACATCATTCCGGGATCGTATGTGTTGTTCGTGGCCGGTCGGATAAATCTCGCTTGTAAGATGTAGCTCCAGAAGAAGGCTCGACTTAAGGCCATGTTATGCAAATGCAGCAAGGCAGTTCGGTTGGGGAAAACGGGGTTAATATTAATGTCTTTAATGTCTGGTAAATGGGATACGGCATCATCGGGCATATACAAATCGCCTTGATGTTTAATTTGGCAATTATCTGCCGTCACTTCATCCATTTGCGAACGAATCTCGTCGTAAGCATCCCGAGTAGGATGCCATTCAAACTGAGCCTGGGCTGAACCCAACAAAATACAACTTACTATTGCAAACAAACCCACTCGATTGGGCATATTGTCCCTTAAACTGAAACTGGCCATCATTTCAGCACAAAATTCTCCCAACACTTGTTAAAATCTACAAAATCTCACTTTTAAAAACCCATAATAATCAACAAGTTGCACGGTTCACGCCCAAACATTTCAAGCAACGATTGCAGCGTTGCCGCATGGGCGCTAAAACCTCCGACGAGCTTGCCGGGTTTTCAGAGTGATAATAAAAAACTATGAACTAATATACAGGACCATTTTCTCTATATTTCTTTTATTGTAAAATTATAAGTGGGTCTCTTGAAGGCGCCAATAAGAAAACGGAAGTAAAGTCGCAATTGTGTTCTTTTTTTTTGCTAAATTTTGCATGAAATTTCGGGCAGCTGTGAGAGGAGCAGAAACTGAATAGCGTGGACAAAGGTTTTTGTATTGCATAATGCCTAGTAGGGAGCATTTTTGCGCGGGGTTGAGGGTACGCAAAAGAAGGGAGTTGGTTGACATAGGGGGGAAGGGGGCCGATAGACGTTGGCCAAGTTCAGGTTCGGGAGAATCCTTGTTACAAAGAAGTCTAAGGGGGGAGGGGAGATCAGCACAAAAAAGGGGATGAAAAGACTATCTAAATTTGCCAATGTGCAAAAACTGGTCTGACCAGTTTTAGGGAGAAGACTGTTGGGAACTCTTTAGTCTGCTGTGTCGCTTCTATCCTAACGCTTTTGCCAAAAATTACCGCAACGGGAAAATTGACAACCGAAAATCGTGCGCTGTCGTGATTCAGGACCGGCCTGTGTTTTGAGTTAATTAATTGACGTGGCAGCAAGATACTGTCTCAGCGGGACGTAAGGCCGAGAGTTGGTCCTTCGTGTTTGACCACATTTTCTCTAGGCCGCGGGTAAGTTTTACCCCCCTTCCGAATAAGAGGTATTGACTCATTTCCCCCCTTCCCATCGGTTCTCATTCAATCGTTGGCGGTTACGCGTAAGTGCAGAAAAGACCGTTGGAGGCGCCTTGGTTGGCGGCGGCGGCCATTTTTCGTTCGAAAAGCAAGACAAGCGGCGTTGTGGACGTAAGTGAGGCCGGTTCGGTTGGGGAGTGTATGCGTCAGCTTTACCCTTTTGAAAATTTAGAAACTCCTAGGCATAAGGTAAGCCCTTTAGTTTCATTCTAATCAGCTTGTGGTAGTCATCCGGTGCCGTTGTACGGGTTGTCATGCCCTAGTTTCCCGTCTTGTAGCGCTCAAAAGTTAAAAAAGCCCAGTTGAGTTTGCAAGTTGTAATTTGGGCTTCCCATGCACCCATCCCGGGCCCTTTGCTTTCGTGTGTGTCTGTGTTTCAAGTGTGGAGCCAGAAAGATTGAAAACTTTGCAAATCCTCACATTTCATCAAAGTTGCTGTGTTAATTGGAAATCAGCCTCGTAGCTGGCGTTATCAGGTTTACCTTACCTTTTTTTGTGGGGAGAAGAAGGCAAAAAAAGTTAAAGCAATGCCTTCCTTTGTTTAACACGAGTTGGATCTCGTCGGATTGTTTAGGTAGGCTTAGGAGCATTTAAGCCTGCGGTCATAAAAGGAGGCCTGTGGTTCAAGCTGTCAATCATTGTATGTTAAAGGACAACAATGGTAAACGCGCTCAGGCCTCTTTCATTGTTGAGACTGATGGAGCATGAAAAACGTAGCCCCAATTTTTTTAAGCATTTGTAAGCTGGATGTAAACTGTATTTAAGGGGTGGCGTTCTCGTTATTGTTGAGTATTTTTTTGTAATAAAAAATACCCATGGAGGTATGTATGATTTACTAATTAAGTGTTGTTGATTTGTAGGTTGGGGTTATGGCTGATGGAGGAGGAGAGCCGGAGGCAGCCACTGCTCCCTCCGGCCAAACTGAAAACATAGAACTTAGTGGGGCAGTTGGAGGAGTTGGTTCTGTCAACAAGGGACCAGACTATGCCCACTTGATCGAGTACGGCGTGGATGTCCGAGTGGCCAATAAATTACACGAAATTTATCAAACCGGTAATTTACCCATGTCGTACATAGTCGACTAATGTCCAAAATTGCTTGCAGGGATGTCGTTCAAACTGAAAGGTCGTGTCGTGTTCACGCAACGTAACTATTCTGTCGTAATCCCCTTATAAGCTACCCTGATTTTATTCTCCTTTCTGTTGCGGTTTTCGGTCACAGGCTGTTTTTAGATTTTCAATATTTTATACTTAACGACTTCATGAAGAAGTTGCAAGGAGGGTCCATAAAATGCGATTACATGTCTAATTAGAATAGGGAAATTTAATCTTATCTAGTCATTCATTGGATTGATGCGACTAATACAGGGATGCCTTGTAAGTCAGAATGACCACTAAGAAGATCCACAAGCATTGAGTTATGTAAGGTGTCGCTTAAATGAATTTGGAAGATTGATCTAATGGATTATAAAGGGACAGACAATATTCTGTCCGTCGAAACGAGCTCAGGAACGTTAACATGCACCCTTACCTGGGATAATAACAGTTGGATTCAGTGGACCAGTAGAAAGGGACGGCATTTATGTACTACTGTGATTCGAAGGTTTGTTCTAATTGCTTTTGGTCAAAGAAGCCCTTTCTACACTTAGGCACATGTCCAAACTCGGATTCGCTCGCAGGGCTCGCATACAGTGTATTTTTACTTACAATAGGCATTGCTCAAATGACTCTGAGTTTATTAATTGAAATTTAACTTCCACATGTTTGAAAAGAATACGCTTTTTAACGTGAAATTTGGCCCAAACTGGCCCTTTTCGTGGAAAATGTGGATTGCCTTAAGATAAGTTCTTCTTGATATACTCATGGTGAAATAGCTGCTCCGCATTTGAACCCTCCAGAAGTATGATACACTGGAAAGTTTTTGCTCGGTCAATTATGAAGTGAAGTTAGACTGTGAGAATTTGACTTGATTAACTGCGGCGTTCACGTGTGGTGACGAGGACGCAGAAATGTTTACTCCGTAAGTGTCTCAACGAAATATTCGTTGTGAGGAGTTCGCTCTTGAGAATAAATGTCATATTAGCCGAACTTAACGGTTTCTACACATTGTCCGAATCTTAAGAAAATTTGCTTGCTTCTAGGACTGAGATTTAGCTTTACCAAATGTCTCGCATTTCAAAATACTTTAAATATGTCGCCTGTATATGTAAAACTAGTGAGAAATGTTAGCTGCATGACAAGAGGTACAGGGAATTGAGAGCATCTTGAGTCGCTGTAGAGCCGTGTTGTAAATTCCAAGGATTGCTGATCTTATAATTATGACAATTTTTTGGAAACAAACCTTCAGTAACCAGAACACTTCACGTGTTCTGTCATAAAAATTGAGGTTAATTTATTTCTAGTTCTTGGTGAATTTGTAGTTGAATGATAAAAATTTCGGGAACCATGATTGATAGGGATCTTCCGGCGCTCCAGTGAACACTACGTTTTATAGTATTACGCTTCATTCCTTAAAGGCTATTCTTAAATTATCGAAGTCTTTTCGTTTCAGTCCACGTAACCGAGGTAGATGTAGTATCTCAGACTAAAAGGCGTTTTTAGTAGGTGTTTTGTAGAAAAATGAACTAATGTTTTGTGGTGTTTCATTACAGGCAAATTGAGTCATTCAGACCTGGACGAACGGGCCTTAGACGCGTTGAAGGAATTTCCTGTCGACGGAGCCTTGGCCGTGCTCAATCAGTTTCTCGAGTCCAATTTAGCCCATGTGTCAAACAAGTCTGCCTTTTTGTGTGGCGTCATGAAGACATACCGCCAGAAATCACGTGGAGCGCTGCCGGCCTTAGAAGCCAGACCTTTGGGCAAAGGCCCGGATGAGGAGAAAATTCGCGCCATTTTAGAACGAACAGGATATGCTTTGGATGTCACCACGGGCCAAAGAAAGTATGGTGGCCCACCTGTCAACTGGACTGGACCTCCTCCTCCGAACGGCTGTGAAGTAAGCTGCCTGATTTGCCAACTTGGCTCACACTAATTTGAACGATTAGTGAAGGAAAAATTCTGAAGCACCAGTTTAGTGTATATAGTTGAACCGTGTAAACCTCTACCTTTTAAGGGTCAGAATGTATTGTTGATGTTCGTGGCTTGCGTGTTTATTTTTTTACCGACTCCTAACAAAGAAACCGTTCATTAAAAGTCTTTCTTTTTCCAGGTGTTTTGTGGCAAAATTCCTCGTGATATGTATGAAGACGAACTCATCCCTTTGTTTGAGAAATGTGGCGTGATATGGGACCTCCGGTTGATGATGGACCCCTTATCAGGCCTTAACAGAGGCTACGCCTTTGTTACTTTCACAAACCCCGAAGGCGCCTATGAAGCTGTGCGGCAGGTCTAGAAAATCATTTTCTTACATTTACATCGTTTCTTTTTATGTAAAATTAATCTACTTTGCAGGGTCGAATGATTTTAAATCTTTCATGTTTTGTATCCACAAACCCTTATATTTTTATCATAAGCATTTTTTATTTATTTGTGTTAGTGTTTCTTGAGCCAGAAATTTTGATTGTCGTGCATGTGTGTTGTGTTGCATGCCACAGATTTTTCTTCAATTACCACAGGAAAGAAAAGTAGTCACCACCAACTGTCGGTCAGGATTGGCAGGAAAACACTAACCTCGCCTTTTCGCCTTCGTGGACTGGGACAGTTTCGCTTATTTCGCTCGACTAGGAATTTAAGCCTAATTTTACGTTTGAAGGCGTTACAAGTACTTTTCTTTGCATTAGAGATGATCAATAACAGTTCGATGGAAGTAAACGTTTAATTTTTGAAAATGCTGGATATTTGTCTCCCTGGGGTGGCAATTATGAAGGCTTTGCTGGCAAAAGTCTCCTAATTTTCACAACATTTTTGCTAGGATTTAGATTACTGTATTTGTTTTCTAGAATATTTTAGTATATATAATTAGTGTAAGTTATCACATGCGATTCAGGATTTGTAACGTCAGCAACTTTTTGCAGTTAACTACATGGAGAAGGAGACAGATTTCTGAGCATTTTTTCTTTTCTTTTTTTTTTTGGTTTTTGTGTAACTTGATTTTTTTGTTTGGTTTTTGATAGCTCAATGATTACGAGATAGCAAGCGGGAAGCGGCTCAAAATTAACATTAGCATCCCCAATCTCCGTCTCTTTGTGGGCAATATCCCCAAGTCCAAAGGCAAAAAGGAAATTTTGGAAGAATTTGGTAAAGTCACAGGTAAAGAACGAAAAATCGACCCAACTGGACAAATAAGTAGCTTTCCCAGTGATGGAGACAAATATTGTTTGGGGTTAGTTGTCGGGAGCGTTTTTCAGTCGGGAGCGAAAGAAAAAGCTCCGGAAAGGAGGATAAAAAAATTGAGTTAGGCAGGGCAGGCAGGCGCTACACATGCATGACTTGGTTTTTCTTACTGTTGTAGCTCAATCTAATTACGCTCGTAATTAGCTTGACCGTTGACATTTTTACTGTTTTTTTGTTGCCCCCCAACACTGAATCGGTGTTTCACCCGTGTGCCACAAAAGTCCCATTTTGTCTCTGCCCCCTTTTTCCCTTTATTCAATCCCCTTGCACGAATTTTTCCTTCACATTTCTCTAAGATGTCCTTTTTCCCTTCATTTTTATTTTTCTTTGAATCGTGAACAGCTTTTTGACTTCCTTAAACATGTACGTCATCTTGAATGTCTTACTGTTTCGAACTCGTGGAAGAACTTTTTCCACCATCTTTCCTATCTTTCTTCTTGCAGCTCAATGATTACGAGATCAGCAAAGGGAAAAAGCTGGGCGTGACCATTTCCTATAACAATCATCGGTTATTTGTGGGCAATATCCCCAAGACGCGGGATCGGCATGAGTTATTTGAAGACTTTTCCAAACATGCACGTAAGTCGGTTCTCTCTCTCGACCCCTTTGCCCCACCCCGACCCCGTCCCATCACCTCGTCTTCTCTGCCTCTGTTTCCCGCCATTTTTAAAGAACATGTTCCTATTTTGCTCCGTCTGTATCTGTATTTTCTTGCTCTACTTGCGCTTGAACTGACTAAAATGGGGAAAATGAACGTTTATATTGGAAGGTTTCATTTAAAAACACTGTAAACCCTGCGTCTTTTTTGGGGAGGGAGAATTGTAAACGAACGCCTTGCCCTGCCTTTTTATCATCTGTATTCATGTTTAACCATTCAGTGTTGAAGATGCAGTAGAAAAGGACGTGTTTTAATGCCATTTTTGTCTTTTTCCCCTTTCTTGTTCTCCCTGTTTGTTGGACCGGATGGTGATTTGGGGCATAACGTGTAGCGGGTTTGATGGAAGTGATCATTTACAGCTCACCGGACGACAGGCGTAAGAACCGCGGCTTTTGCTTTCTGGAGTACGAGTCTCACAAAGCCGCGTCATTGGCTAAACGCCGGTTGGGGACGGGGCGGGTGAAAGTCTGGGGCTGTGACATTATCGTCGACTGGGCGGATCCACAAGAAGAGCCGGACGAAGAGACCATGTCCAAAGTCAAGGTGCTCTACGTCCGTAACTTGACGGCAGATTGCACCGAGGAGCGACTCAAAGAAGCCTTCGAAGCACATGGACGTGTGCAACGAGTCAAGAAAATTAAGGATTATGCCTTTGTCCATTTTGAAGAGCGTGACGACGCCGTCGCTGTAAGATCTGCACACTTGACTTTAATTTTATTTTGACTAATTTTACAAGTACAATTATACTTATTCCAGTCTATCTCCGTGTATCCGGTAATGTGATTTTTAATTGAGCAGATTGGCGTAAACATTAGTTTTTTATGCATACTTATAAAAATACTCAAATCAGTCGAGGGTTTTTCTGTAACTTTCAATGGACTTGGTTTAATTCGTGGCAGCAAGTGAGCGAAACAGTGTTCGAGGAGCTACTCCACGTAGTGACGTTTAGTTTAGCTGCGTAAAAATACAAGTCTGTTTACGTCCGCGGTATAACAATGGGTTTGGGTTCGTCTGTAATTAGCCGTCCTGATGCGTGTCGCTTTTGTTCTAGTCTCAGTAATCACAGCGTTTTATTGACGATAAAATATGAGAGAAATGTAGGAAAACAGGGCCAGGCTTTCGCTCGAGTTTTTGTGTTCATAAGGTGTAAATTGTAGTGCATTTATGATTTTTCCTAATCTTTGTGTGCTTGTCTGTTTTTGCTTTTTTATTACTTTTTAGTTCATTTCGTCTTCCCATTCACGTACTAACCATTCACATTATTATAGAGGAGACTCCAACTTATCCATACATGGTTAAACCGAATTACTAGTTTAACCGCGGATGCGTAGTAAAAATTTGTTATGTTAATAGAAAACTGCGTGATATTTGATTGCAAGAAGAGCGTAAATGAAAGGAAAATACTGGTTCATATCCAACCGTATTAAATGTTTCATAAATTTTTACATACTATAGATACGCTTGTAAAAAAAAGACCTTTTACACTAGAACCGCTATTTCGTAATGTTCTTTGATTAATCGGTTTTGCGCTTATCCGCCGTAGGATCCTTTCCAATGTCAAAAAGATAAGTGGGAGTCTTCTGTAATTTAATTAATTTTTATTGTTTTTATTTTCAATGAGTATGGATCTATTATTTATTGTTAACGCAATGGTCGACAACCTACGGCCGACATACTGGAACCGGCCCGCTTACCCCATTTAATCTGTCTCGTAGTGCTCGGACAGAAAATTATAGTTTACATAATATAGCAAATTTGGGTACAAAAGTCTCAAGTCTTAAAAGTCAAATGTTACTTTAATTGAAAATGATTTTTTTGTGTGTGAATAGTTTGTCTGTATTTTTTTATTATTATATTTTTTATTATTATTTTTTTTAAGTATTATCAGGCTAAGTTTTTCAATTGGCTAATTTGGCCCGCCTTCAACTCACACGTCTTGATCCGGTCCGTAGCCCCGTCTCATGGCTTTCGAAAGGCCTGTGATGGGAAACGGTTGCCGGCCCATGATTTGATGAATAATTTTAAGTTGTATATAACGACCTGGATCTTCTAATATAAAGCGTGTTTTTTTTTTGTGTTGATAGGCAATGTCGGCCTTGAATGGACGGGTGATACATGGTTCTGCGTGGGAAGTATCATTAGCCAAACCGCCTTCAGACAAGAAGAAAAAAGAAGAAATATTGCGAGCTAGGGAAAGGAGAATGATGCAGCTCATGTCGCAAAGAGGAGGGTAAGAATCGTTTCCGTGTTTTAAGGGTGTTAACTTAATTCCTAGTACCTTTACTTTCGTAAATATCTATTAAACTAAAATGGTTACTTCAGTCGTCGCGCAAGTGTTTCAATAGAATTTAATGTAGGCAATAGTCTAACATACGTAGCATCTCCATTTCCCTGGTGGCTCGATATTTTTTTATTTTTTGCGCTTGACGTCATGGAGTATGTGTAGGGTGTTAGCTTGGTAACGTTTCATAAAAACCAGAGCTCTTGCGCGTTTCTTGCTTCGAAAGAACGTGTTTAGCTTGTGTGCATGCAACAAGCGTCCGCGATTCGTAGTGCATATAGATTAAGTACTTTTTGGTGTAGGCTTGAATAGGACAGATAAGATTTCTGTGGAAAATGTTCGAAACGAGAAGATCATGAATAACTTTTCATACAAACGTTTTATGGTATTAGATTGATGCCTTTAATGCCTATTCGAGGAGGAGCGACGGGAAGTAGCGGAGGTGGACGGGGTGGTGTGCGGCAGCCGTTCGGTCGCGGCGACTATGGTAAGTTATTTTGTACAAAAAAAAAAACGCAGGAAAGGTTCCTTTGAAAGGGAGGGTATTGGCAGTCGTTTCCCGGCATGCTTTATGCAAGAGACAGGAATACTAAAAAATATCGAAGGTTTTTCCTTTTGTTGTTGCCGTTGGGTGAGAGGGCACATGTAGCTTTTGTTCGGTTACTAACGTGACATTTTTGTGACCCGCGTTAGACTACGAATACGAAGCATACGGCTACGGTACGTACCGAGGCGGGTACTCGGACCCGTATTACAACAACGGCTATTACGCTTATGATGATTATTATTACAACGCTGGAGGAACAGGAGGTGGAGGCGGAGTCAGTGGAGGTAGAGGCAGAGCCGGCCGCCCTGCGATTACGGTACTTCTTCAGTTTTTTTCTAACTCAGAGAATCGAACAGTAAAGAGAATGAAAGTAAGGCCAGAGCCGTTATGCAAGCGTGCCGGGAAATGTTACTGTCACTGTTTATGTTAAATAGCAAAGAATGGAATACTAGAGTTTAAAGTAATTTTGCAACAGGTAGCTTCCATAACGGCTCGCTTGCTAAACCATCTGTTTATTTTACGTTAACGTTTTTCATTGTGCTTTCTTCCTCTGTGTTAACAATAGGGTACTCGTGGGGACCGTCAGGTGGGAGCTCGTGGGGCCCGAGGATCCGCTGGGGCGGCGAGTACGGGGGTAACAGCGGGGGCGTGGCGTGGGGCCCCAAAGGCGGGCCAATGGAAGGGAGGGGCGCCGGCCCATCGTGGAAGCAGAGCCACGGCCATGGGTTCCCGGCACGCGGGAATGGGCGGGGCCAGAGACGGTTCTCCAGATGAAAATGGTAAGTACCAAACCATGTTTCACCGTGTTTTGTCACGTCATTCTAGGTCGAGAACGTATGTCATACCGCAACGAAAAGAGAAATGCCTAATTTACGTAAGAATTCCCTACATGACGCACAGAGAATACGCGTGCGAAGGAAAAGATGAAATCGTCGGTAAATTTGACACTCAGAGTCACCTTGAGCTCTGCTCGTTTTTTGCCATTGACATTAGCAAGTTACAAGCACAAGAATTCACTAGTTGGGTTGTTAACATTGTACAATGCTTATCAATAATTTTCGTCCGTTACCCAAAATAGGTGAACAGCTCTGGTTGTGCATTGTTAGTAGTACTATGATGAAGAACACATACCAGTTAAAATTTAGTTTGAGTCTACGGTGTACCTCGATTTTTTTTTACCATTAAGCAGCGGCTTATATTATAGCACGGAAAACTTGACAGGTTATAACTAAAAAACTAATTGTCAAATTGTTCTTTTATTTAAGAATCACAGTGAAACCCCCTAAATTGCAACTTGGATAACAAGACGCTCTCAATTACAAGACAATGTTAAGTCCGGTTTCACTCCCACATAACGTAATTAACCTCGGATTATGGAAACGAGTTCTTAACTAAAGGCGTTTCCTAACGGAAATACGCCTTTCACAATTCTCGAATTCATATTTTATATTTTGCTATCTCAGATCAGTTCTATACTAGAAAGAGGGGCAGAAGATGTCCAAATAGTTATACTTTACTTCGTTATCGTCGTTATTAAATAGTTACTTAATAGTTTATCGTCGTTATTTAATTAAGTACTATTTATACAGTATTGAATACAAGTATGTACAGACATTACCAATTAGTTTTTACTAATTGGTACGTTTAGATTTTATAAATGGGCACCTGGGATAAAACCTATGACCGCTCATAAACAAGCCATCTGGTCGGTCTCAAGCTGTTGCAGTTAAGTGGGTTCTATTGTATTTCCAATTTTTCTCGGACTTCATTCCCGTTACCAAGTCCTATTTAATTTCGCACAATTTTCGGCAATTTACTTTCAAGAAGCATTGCAGTAATGTCAAATCAGTAAAAGCTCTCTGCAAAGAAGCCCGGTTATAACGTAGTCTCGGCAGTGGACGAAGTCCATAAGCCTCGGCAAAACACCTTTGCTAATACACAGAGCTTCGCTAATGTTAGAGAGGTAGCGTCAGATGTAACGATTCCGCCCGGATCTACCTTTCGCTTACAGTGAACAGGAGCTCTAGTGCTGGCTTTACACTGGCGTGTCGACGTATAAGAACGCGCGACACATGATACAAATATAAGGAAGAAAGGCGGAAAATCCGGCATAAGCAGGATAACACAGTTGAGCGCTGCTCAAGGGGGAAAAAATTGAAAGGTGTCGAGCTGGCCGTGTATTTATGGCACATCAAACTGACATGGCACGCCGACACGCCAGTGTAAAGCTAGCGCTGGCCACTTTAAAGTTTGGGTACATGGAAAGTTTTTTCCCTTCTCTTGCCAACCTCATTAAAACTAGATCTTATCTTGTTGCTAATTAGCAGAATCATTCGTCCTTAATCTATATTCCATTACACCTTAATTAACTTCACTGCAACCCGTGTTAACTAACTGCGCAACATGCGTTTAGGCGTATGCACGTGACTCAGGGCAACATTCTAGTGTAAACAGAAATATGTACGCGACGTGTCGGAGGCTTCATGTGCCAGGTTACTGGATTGGCATAACTCGTGTGTGAAATTTTGCTGTAAACTAGGCATAAGTTGTCGGTATGTTGTGTCACCAACTAAGCAATAGTGACAACGCAAGCTTACAATGTCAAAGTTGTTCGGTGTAATGTTGTATAATTATTGAAGTTCACAAATTATCGGCGTTACCTTTGTGGCATGTTATCATCTTTGGGAGTTCGATGTGGTATGATACAACGTTATATCCAAGACATTATAGCAAGTAGTGACTAATTGGCTAGAAGATTGTCTATCTATAGAAAGGGGGCGTTTAAGAGCTTTGTTTTACTTCAAGAATTGTTGATGACTGGATAATGGCAGTTGTAATGTCAAAAAGTTGGTTTTTTCTAGATCCTCAACTGTATGAAGGGAGACGGTCCACTACCGATGGTGGGGAGAGGGGTACAAGAGGGGAGACAAGTACGACTTCAGCGCTTTTATCTCAGAGTGGGAGTGGAGCGAGTAACCGAGAAGGGCTGAGTCATTGGAGTCCGGCGGAAGCGTCAGGAACCGCCGCAGGAGCAGTCACCCAGCCTTCCAGTGCCACGTCGTCTTCTGCTGCCGTTTCGGAAACCGTTTGGTACCAAGATTCCTATGGACCTGCGTGGAACTAATTCCTCGCTTGCTCGCTCCATTTCTTATGACTAAAAAACACAAAACTTTTTGAAAACCCAACATGCCTCCCGCGTTCTTTCCTATCGATTGGACTATCATTCATTTCGACGGCAAAAAAATTGGAGCTCTTGGACGACATAGAAGAAAAAAATGAAAAGTGGACACAACGGGCATCGCAAAAAAAAAGAATACCTGCTGCAAGAAGTTGGCGCGTGTGGTGAAAAAAAGTCCCTCTTTGCCTTTATCCTACAAAGCAAAATTGGAGACCGTTTATCGCCCTCTCCCTCTCTTTTTGGAAAAGTTAACCTTTAAGGGTGATGAAGACGGCGATGTTTGAAGAAGACGAAGAGGAAAATCAATTTTTTTTAGCGCAAAGACAGTACAAAGATTGCCAAGTTGAAAAATGGAAGATCTTCGAGGCAGAAGAAAAAGCGATAGCGAAGAACAAGACGGGGTTCAGTCTTTAAAACCTTTACACACAAAAATATCCATGATTGATTTGCGTCTTGGGAAGCTATATTTTTTTACTCCCTTTTTCTGTTGCTTTGGCTCAGCCGCAAACAAAAAATGTCTCCCTTACCTTTTCCCCCTCCCTCTTAAGGCTTGGAAGGTTTATTCATAATTTCCCCCTTCAGTTATCCTACATTTTTTCAAGTCTTCAATTTATTTAATTTTTTTTTCGTCCCAGCAGCCTTTTCTGGAAGTGTTGTTGGCGAGCCAATTCTTTCATGTATGAGGTGCTAAATGTGTGACCTGGATTTGTGACGACAAAAACGAAAGAAGACTGATACGAAAATGGGCAAAGGTGTGAAACTCCATGGACCCTTGGGTTGCGATAAAATGAAAAGGATGGGTTTAATGGAGGCCTAAACGAAACCGGTAGTGCGTGAGTGCGTATATGAAGACCAAGATGACTGTGAACGCGTCGAGTGCTCTTATGAGAGAAAAAACCAAGGGGGCGAAGTAGAGGTTATTTTTTTGACGGGGGAATGATAAAGGTTTCAAAAAATGGGTTTGTTGGCGCCAAGCGCTTTTAATTGGATACCCCCTTTTGTCGTTAAAAGGGGGAATGAACCTTTATTGTTTTCTCCCCCTTTTTGCTATGTTTCTCGATGCTAGACTGCTCTGTATGGCACCAAGTGCACACATTTTTTTCTCTTGTTCGAATTAGCCCCCTTTTCCCGTTTACCTCCTGTTTTCTGCTTTGTGTTACGTTCTAATTTATAATTCTTCTCGTTTTTCTCGCTTAGAAAATTGGTTTCTTTTTTATTTTCTGGAACGTTTCTGGGGAAGGCGAAAGATGCCTAAAAATTTGACAAAGTCAACAAAAGCATGGCTTAGTTCCTTTCACCTTCTCCCCTGTCTCACGTCTCTTTGAGACGAACTTCCTCGCCTTGTCCCACCCCCGTTTTTTTTACAATTCGGAAAAATTACAAGCTAGTGAAGGATGAATTTTCGGGTGGTAAAAAAATTAGACTGTTTTTGTTCGAAATTCCCTCCAGAGAGACTTCAATTTATGAGAGTGAGAAAAAACTGACGCAAATTTTTTTGGCAAGATTTTCTTCTTCCCAGGGCAAGCGATCGGGTTAGTTTTAAAACTTGTTCAGAACTGTTGAGAAAAGTTGAATACCAGGTTGGGTACAAGCATTAAATGTTTGACAACCTGAACTTCCGTCCAAGACTTTTTTGCAAACAAAAATAAGGCAAGGAAGATTGTGATCTTCTCGTTTTTCACGCCGCGGCCCCGCCTTTGTTTCCGGAATGAAAACAATGTTATCCGAATTTTTTTTTTTTTTTCGCTAGTTTTGTTCTACCGGCAACACGCTCTTTTCCTTATTTTTTTCCCAGACTTTTGCTTTAATTTATGATCACTTTTTGTCATGGACCGTCTTCTTCCATTGACGAAACTTTCTTGAGGATCGAATCACTCTCCTCACCCACAGTTATAACATCTCTTACAAACGATTTGGCAAAAGGGAAAAAGAAATTCTGCCGTCAACAGCCCCGTAACCGCACACAATTCTTTTTCACTGTTGGAATCTTTCAAACCAATTAAAATAACAAAAAAAAAAACGTAACTAACGTAAAGTTGAAACCGATCTCCCGAACCATGCAACCAGACCCCGGACTTGGATTTTGGCCTTGTGAATTGGAATTAACCGACGTCACTTTTTCTCCGATTTTGTGGGAGAGGCTGCGTACCGCCTGCCCCGTCGGGAAAAAGTATCTATGTTCTTTTTTTAATTCCATGTCTTTTTTGCCATCTTTTTTCTTTTATTTTTCCTTTTCTTACAAGAAAGCTTCTAATTATTGGTGTCCGTGTATGCGACTCTTTTCTTTGCCTGTGTTGTAGCTCACTCTTTAACTTTATTCTATGCTTTTTGTGGCTAATTTTTTTAGTAGTAGTATTCTTGCTTTTGTGTATTTAAAAGGAAAAAACGAAAAAGGGCGGAAAAGGTTGGGATTGGCACTTCCTTGCAATTGGTTTCTGAAATCACACTGCATATTGTTAAAAAGAAAAATAGGGGACGTGGCCAGCTAACACAAATTCCCCTCTACGAAAAGAGAACTGGTTCCGCAAAATTTGTGTTTGTTCTCATCATGCCCATGTGTTCAGTTATTTTTTACATATTTTTTTGTTTTCTCGGGGTGTTCGGCATTGTTGAAGAGGAGGTATTGGCGATTTTGTTGTGAACCATTGTAAAACGAGGATGAAAACTTCTCCCCTGGCAACGAATTTTCGGTGGATGACAAACCAAAACTGTGAAAATGACCGGTGTTTTCTCCCAGTTTATCTTTATTGATTGGCTATGTTTTGGCTGAGTGGGATTCTTTTTTTGAAAAAAGAAGAATTTGTTAGGGTTGTTCACTTCAGAAAAAAATAGTGACCTTTGTTTGTGTCGAACTTGATTGTCGTGCAAACCATCTTCATGAGAAATTTTTTTGGGGAATGGAGCGGAAAACTTTTTGTAGCATTTTGATTACGCTTTTCCTTTTCGTTCAAACTATAGCAATAGAGTTTAGAGTAACTCTGTACCCGCCTACTTTTATTCTTCGGTTGTTTCTTTATTATGATTTTTTTTCCTGATGGTAACCTGTTTTGTGTATTGTTTCTTGGAAGGCCTTTTGGCGACAAATTGGATTTGTATGATGGAGGCCCTTACTACGCTTCATTTCTTTCTCTTCTCTTGATTTGAAACACCTGGACGATCATATTGGGTCCAGTTCTCTTGGTTGGATACACTGCCCCCTACTCCCTTCATATATGATCATCAATACAGTAGCAGCTAGCATTCAAAGAAAGTGAAAATCTAGCGAATTGAAAGTTTAAATCATTTTTCATATGGTCAATGCAGCGCATTGAAAGCGGCCGTGTAGCATTATTGAGCCTTACAATGATTTATTTAAAAAAGAAAAAATAAGCGCAAGCCATCTAATATTTCAGCATCTATCAACAGGTCCTGCGATTTCTCCGTGCGTCCTGCTGTTTTGACTTCGTTGTTAATTTTAATTACTTACATTTTTGTTTTTATTTTTTATTTTTGTAGGAATCAAACAGTTCCCGTTTTTTCTGAAGAGCTCTATTATTGAAACAATTGAGATCGCAAACCTTAATGACCATGTCTTTGGATTTAATTTTAGCCCATGTGTTAAGTAGGGTTGCCAGAAGTGTCACAGAGCTAAGACTTAAACGACGATCTAAGTCGCGTCTGCAATCCGTTATCGTTTAGTGGCTGTTTTGCACTTGGCTACCAAAATTTTTGTTTAGGTACTCATAACCACTCTTGTGGTCAAGGCGTATTACACTAAAATGGTCTTTTTAATCAAACCTGTCTTTCTTGTATTGGCTTCCCGATCCAGAGCTAGGCTCGTAACAAATATTAGTCTTCCTGGCAACAGGATGGTGCGGAAAGTTGAGGTTTTCTTCAGAACACCTTAATTACGTCTCAAAAAAAAAATCCTAGCTGCTGGTGCCCGAAATAATTATGGATAGGGTAACCAAGCGTCACCTTTTTTCGCTGTTTCTTGCGTTGGCATTTTTTGGGGAAAAAAGATAGTTTTGCCCCCTTTCGATAAAAATATGATCTGATAAATCTGCCGAGCCACATTTATGAAAGAGGAGGAAGAATTGTGGACTCTGAACGAAGACTTGCTCGAGTAAGAATTTATTTATTTTATTATTATTATTATCATTATTATTATTATTATTATTTATTTATTTATTTTTACGTCCAAGTGAATCTAAAAACTGAGCTTGAGAATTCGTGCAAATATCGGATTTGGATGCGTCAAACATTTTCTTAGTGCGAAACCCCTTAGGATCGGAGTCAGAGTAGACGTTTGGAAGTCATCCGACTTTGGATTACAAGAATCACCACATAGTTCATCCGATTTGAAAGATGCTTATGTAGAAAACTATTGTAAAGAAATGAGTCTGTTATCAATAAGAGATGGATAATTTTTAATTGACGAGAAATAGAAATGTTATTAGCTCAGTTTAGTCAAGCCGTTTTCGAAAAATCTCAAGGACTCCACATTCACGAGATAAACAAAACTAACAGTGGAGTGATACTGAAGCCAATCACATAGGGACTGTCCTACAAGTTTTCGTGATTACAGTCATTTTTTCAGAAAAGCGCTTGACACGTAGTTTGCAAACTAAACTTGTTCTATAGAGATTCGGTATTTATTATTAAATGAGCTAAACTGAAGCTTGACGTAGACATGGGGGGTGTCTTCGGGGGCGTCTTGCTAGAATTTCTCAGTGATCCCGTTCTTGCAATTGGAAAATTGTGGTACGGGTTCATAGGCGCCCAACCCCTCCACTGCTGCAATGTCCCACCTACCAGTTTTCCGAAAGCCTGACGTGGTGGTATGTGAAATAGACGAGCGAACTTTGGCTTGCATTTCACATTCCAAATGCTGTCAGAATATGGTTGGCAAGAACTCGGGTAGACTTAGATCGAGTTCGGTTGGTAACTCCGTTAGTAACTTGCTGACATTTGTTAGCAGTTGCTGCCAGTCCCAAGCCTGGGTAGAGGAGGAGGGCCAACCAGTGAAGGCAGACCACCTTATTAGTTGATGTTGAAGACAGAAGAAATTAATAAAAAAATGTCAATGTATGCTGATTTTAACATTTTTGTGGGCATTAGCTCTTCGAAGCCGGCAACATCGAAGTACTTGCCTAATGGCTAAGCAGCTTCGCCCAAAGCTTGACGTTCCTTACCCACGTTTCCAACTACCAAAACCGTCATTACAAGTGGAAGGAACCCGCAATCGTCCAGAGGCTTTAACGAGTCCTCGATTAGTTTCTGCCTTAAATGCGATCGACGCAGGTAAATATATATAT